>JASDQU010503630.1:21202-36166 GCA_032191745.1 Picea mariana
TCCACACACTTCCTATTGTCTTCCCAATTAATTGGATGCCTTCCTTTTCGACCCGAACACTACACCAAGAATATAATTCTGTGGTGTTTATTAGTGTTAGCAGAAAGGTTGTAGTCCAAGTTTTACCTAAGGTAGGAAGATTTTGGTACCTGTGTGGTTTATAACCTTTCCATATCCATATTTTTCCATATCCAACCATGTTCTGGTCTCATACATGACTATCTTTACTAGCATTCATTCTTATAACAAGTTCTTATCTTTTATTTTCTTTGGTTATTACCCCATAACCAAATTAATATGACATTCTACTATGCCAGTGTGTGCATTCAGAAGCTAAAAGCTTTGAATTAATACATGCCTCTAGCCTTTACCACATCCAGTGATATGCTTTCAAATAATATAATCATGTGATTTTATAAAATAACTCTAGCTGAAGAATTCTTACCTAAATTCCCTTAAGAAATTATGCAATAAGAGTAATAAAAACTCATACCTCCAAGATTTCCATTAATAAATTTGATGTTACCTTTATGGCTGATGGCAATAGAAGCTTTCATGCTTCTTTTATCAAACCTATAACCAACCTTCAACTTTCTGTTGCTTCCTTCCATATGTAGCAACATCATCAAAAATGCTTGCGACATGAAAGAATTCTTTTTATGCTTATGGTTGTTCAACCAACCCTAATTCAACTATTTCTACCACAATTTCAGCAACTTCTTTCCCATGTGCAACTTTTCCTTGTTGATCCAAGAAGTCTTCAATTCTTCTCGGATTCCTGAATCTTCTTGTGCTCTCATTGTAGTCACTGTACTTGACTATTTTTGTCTTGAGCACTCTCTAGCCAAATCACTCTTGGCTGCCTTTGCATTTCCAGCCAATTACTAATGCTAACATTAACCTTCAAATTTTTGTTTGTTTTCTAGATCCATCTATCCCAACTACCTTCAAACTTGACTTACTTATCCAATCTCTAGCATACTGTAAGGATTCACATATGCCCCCTTTTTCAATTGCATAGAATTAAATGAAAGTCCTTCTTTTACCTTACCATCATAACTTCAAGTGACACATCCAACCTTTTGGGTTGTCACTCATGGCTCTATGTCACTTAAGATGGCTTCTTGTCAGGCACCATCTCCTCTACATTCAAAACCATTCTTAGAACCATTTTCTTCTTCCTGGTTCCTTATTGAATTCTCTTTAGAATTCACTTCACTTCTAAATTATCCTTGACTTGATATCTCCATCCTCTTTTGGAAATACCTTCACACCTTTAGAGTGCATCAACAATCCTCTACTATTCTTGCTTTCCTTCTTGGAGTGTTGACATGTATTCCTATTAGCTGGATATCTACCTCATGATTTCTTCTTCCATTATCTTAGGATGTTCATGGACTTGACTCCATCCAGGAGTTTTTCCTTGTCTACTTTGCATACTTGCCATCACATATTATGTTGATATTAATTTTCAGCAGTCCATTATTATTTGGATTACTCTGATCTAGCTCTTGCATGACCCAATTATATTTCCATTCATGTTCTCTGAGTAACCTTGGATAGTTAAAACCAACTTCTTTCTTGAAGCAATTTGATTTATCCTTTTCATGACTGATCCTATCATCACTGGTATTATCTTGATGAATTATTACTTTCTCCTACATTCATCTCACCCTTCTTTATCAAAATAATAGCATTATGATATATATCAATCTGTGTAGATTAGATCTCCCCACTATGTACTTTTTTATCTTAACATTCTTTAGCACTTTTTATGTTTTAAATGTAACCATTACATCTAAAAATGAGCGTACAACAATTTTTTGTTAGCTAGAACCACACTATACCATTTTGGTATTATATGCAAAACTTTTCCTTTTATGGTCACCAAAATATTCATTCTGACTTCATGTGATCTAATTTGTTCACTCCTAAAATATGGATGAATACCTGGAATCCTCTTTCCAAGATCTTTCCAATGACTGCTTCCTTGCTCAATTCTGAGCTTCAAGCAAAAAGCTATGATCCTTTAAAACTTGTGCTTTTTATCTAATGCATTCCTTGTGCAGTTGATCTCTTTTATCTAAGCTAATGGCTCTTAGATATTTTTTGGACCCTATCAAAAGTTCCCAGGTCTTCAGTACCTCTTTTGATGCAGGTTCGAACCAGAAGAAACCCACGGGCTTCCTTCCTAACTCCTTTTCCCTTCTTTACAACAATTCTGGGCACTAGCCCTTTTTCTTCATCCCTCAATTGCATGTGACCCGGTGCTATCGGATAGGTGCTTATCTAGAACCTTGAGAGCTTCAGGGCTCTGGAACTTCTTCTTCAAAAGATCTTGCTACTTCGTGCCTTATTTCTCCCAAACACCGAATTGGCGAACTTCGTGAAGTGGGGTGGATCAACAGTCCACAACTTTCTCAACAACCGACGGTTGGGAGTTATTACAGAACTCTGGGCTTCGAAAGTTATGGGATGTCCATACTCTCCAACCTTCTGGAGTGCCCAATCTCTAGACTATGGTATCGGTTGCCACGTACCTTCTCCCGATCAATGGTCGAGATTAACTCTGGCCTCCAGGAGTTCTCGACTCAACACAACTGCAACACAATTCCTCCGGAGTACCAAGTCTCCAGACCTTGGGATCAGGTGCCACACGTCCACTGGGGCCCATGGTCTCCATGCTTGAACTAAAAAATACTGAAAACATCACATAAAATTTAGTACTTTTCAAATTACGGGGACATTGGTTGGCAGTTTTGGAGTAACTCGTCGACCGTTCCACAATTTTCCCCATGTTGACATGTACCCCTTCTGGGAAATCATGGTTTGGATTGCGAGACCGCCCTGTAGAATTATCCTTCGCACAACTTTGATCTCCATAATGCCTCTTGGCCATCGATATTGATAGATCGTGATCAAATTTAATGCAACCCCAATATAGCTAACTTCTTCACCAAGTTTAATTTCTTTGTGCAATTCATCAGGGGCCCCACTAACCATACTCGAGGGAAGTGCCACGTGGTGGAATAATAGAAGCAAACACATAGCCCAATCTGACGGGTGACACGTGTCATGATCTAACTAGCATTTCAATCTTCCAAAGGGTACATAACTCACTGACACATGGCATGCATCTCATGTGTCCACGTCATCTCAAGTGACGTCAACGAGTCATGTCACTTCGGGACTTTGGGGCTACAGGACTTTGGAACTCTGAGACTTCAAAAGATTTTACACTTGCACACCTCAAGTCTTCTGAATGTTGAACTTTCAAACTTCTTAACCTTTCGGGTCCACATAGTACAGTTTTCATCAATTAAGGTGGTGACACATGGCAGACCTAGGTAGGTCCACATCACCCTAGGTGATGTCATCTTGCCACGTCATACCCGATGGTTCAGAACTTCAGGGATTTCATTCCTTCGGCATTTTATCCAAGCTGTCGAACTTCCGAATTGTCGAACTGGTCCACATCACCCCTAGTGACGTTACTTCGGTTCTCTGGGACTTAAAGAATTTCCTGCCTTCCGCGCAACCACAAACCATTCTTCCGGAGTGTTCAAACTTCGAACCTTCTTAATCTTTGGACAATTATCCCTTGGAATAAACTATCTAAATTGACTCCACACTTTAGGACTTCGAAATTTCTTCGCTCTATCACACTCCATTTCTCCTGAAGTGTCGAAAGATCTACAACTAAAAACCATTTGTGAGCAGATCTGTCGGTTGAGATCTTCTCTTCCCATTGCGCCTTACCTTCTTCTCTTGGCTTGATCTAACAGCTCTGATTTTTCTTCAACTGATCCAATGGTCAAGAACTTTTCCCTAGGTCTATGGCATATATCCACTCTGAGACTTCGAAGCTTCGAGGCTTTTGCTCCCTTTTTACGACAAGTAACTTCAAATAGTCGGAGCGGTGAAGTCCTAAAGGACTTCGGTACTTATCCACCATGTTCCTCTTCCTAGATATGATGGTTGTGAAGGATCCTCCTTCTCCCAAACAGATCCTACAGTCCAATTCTAAACTTTGTGGCCCAATACCACGGTTGCAGTGGTATCCTTCCTCTGTAGGTTTTCTTGAACCGCTATACTTCCTGGGCTTCTGAACATAGTCCAAGTGTTCACATGGTGGCTTCCTAGCACACAGGATCGCTTTGAACGTCGAATTTTGTACCTCTCGATAAAACTTCACTCTGAAAACTTTGCTTCATTAACCATTTACACGACCCATCCAGGCTCAATGTTGAAACCATGCTCTGACACAATTTTGTAACGTCCCCGACCACCAACCCCTACCGGGTAGTGCTACCTAAACAATTGTATCATTGTTTTTCTGCTCTGATATCATTTTGTCACACCCCCGACCACCCAAGTTGGGCCATGTTATCTCATGGAAATAAAAATTATCATATTCCTAAAAATATAAACATAAACAGACAACATGCTTTGTTAATACACAAACTAATTTGGAAATAATAGTAAAATCATACATGCGATAATCACATGCATAACCCATAATATAACAACATATATAGGCAATACTCATCAATATAGCATGTACAAATACATAACATGTAAATGAGCATAGGAATAGGTACTTATATTTTAATTGAAGTACACCAACTTCGTGCAGACCTTCCATGAACCTCCCAGCCATAGACCACGTTGCTCATCACGCTCAACAGTGGTTCATCCCCGAGATGGGACTAAAATCCACTGGGCAAGGGGATTCCTAGGCTTGGCAAGAACAAAAGGGAAGTCACATAGAACAACATGAATGATATTTTATCCCAGGAGCCACTTATGCCCTCAACCCACAGACCCTCATTCCCCACATGCCTGCTCCACCCCAGGAGGGTACACCTTCACTAATACAAGTCCATCGACTAATACACCTCCCTTACCTTGAGCTTCAGCAATAGGCTGGACCGAAAGTCTCAGAGTACTGTAGCTGCTATGAGACTCCCTCCAGGAGAACTCACTTCCCAGCAAACTCTCTCACCTGGGAGAGTTGTTCACAAGCCTGACAACCTGCTTCTTCAATTCAACTCTTATGTCAAACGGACACAAGTGATGTCAACAACAAAATTTGAGTAACACACAGGTGAAGTCAACCAAAGAAAATGCGTATGTACATAGAATATGACAACAAACCAAGCTTAGCCAAAACTGTGTTGGCAACAACTGCCAACCGCTACGACACAACACGAGCTCAGGCACAATATAGGTGTGTTGGGATTCATTGGAAATACACAGGATAAATTTAGTATATCTACAAGTTCTGAGCTCTCTCTATCTCAGTATGTGCTTCAATGGGGAGTATGGTGAACTTCCAAGGTGTCTACCCTTGTGAGAGTACCAGCAGCATGGTGAAGGAACCCCCAATGAGCTAACTTTCCCCACCTAAAACTGCATGCGTCCAGGTTGACACATGTCTCCCTAAAGTTGCATGAGCTCCACTTAACACTCATCCCCCTTTCCCCTAGGAACTTAGGACAACATAGATTATTTCAAACCTTAGCCTTTAGGAAATAATAATATAATATTATTCCTTTATAGGTAAGCCCTCTATCTTATCCCCTATTCCTAGACACTTAGCCCCTTCCCCACCTAGTGGAGCTTAGTCCCCCATAACTCTTTCTTCGTGGAGGGTCTACACGCATCGATGTATAATTTTTATTAATGATTTGCATAATTACATATACAAAACAGGCTCTTGGCCTTAGCATCCCAGGCTCCCTGGCCTAATCATCACATAAGCCTCCTAGCTTATTATAACTCGGCTCACCATCCTAACAAACATGTTTACAATTCTTAATTACAACTGAGTCTCTACCAAGGGATATTACAGTTAAAGTAATCTCAGGTTAATTAACAGTAGGCATGAGTTAATGGCTACGGGAAAAAGTCACTTCAGGAGACTTTCACACTCCACATTTAAAAACTCTCGAATTTCCGAATTGGCACCATGTCTAAGTATGGTTAGAAGAATTCCAACGTTTGGCAGAATAATAAAACTTTAGTAGGGATGCTAAAGTAGTAGGGTCACCCAGATCATGATTTGAAAAATGCACAGGCATGTCAATGCTCGATACATAACCCACCTATGTCACAGCCATAAATACATGCAAAACAGGAAATGGGATGTTCTCCTCAACTTTATGTTCTTGAAACCATACGTTTAATGCATTTTTCAAGTTGTCCCCTTCCAATCACATATGTCCACTTTCATGTCCTATACATCATACCATAGCTCTTTGGAACACGATAGTGCACAAAGATTTTCCAAACAAATTCAAAGTTTTCATTGCAGAGCAAGCATCTATGAGGACCTTGCCATCCCTTCTTTGCAGATTATGACATAGAAATATTTTATTCTCCGACGAAAACCACATATAGTTATTAGTTTTATTCTAGACTTTAGGTCTTCTAAAGCATCTTCCATCACCATTTCAACATATGGACCTCGTCTTGTAGAAGTGATTCTTTGTAACCTGAATGGACAGTTCTCTGGTCTGTCTCAGGATGAGTTCCCCAATGCCCAATTTTAGAATATCTTCTTCATCTTGTAAGATAATTGAAACATCTTAGAATATATTATTCATCTTGTAAGATAATTGAAACCTCAAGAATTTGTGTTATGCGTTGGTTCCTTTGTTGTGTTAAAAGTCCATAATTCCTAATTCTTCCCCTTTTGTTTATCCCACAGACCATCTATGTGAGTGTTCTGAGTGGGAGACATGAGCAAGTCATTTCAGATTTGTTTAGTGTTGATTTGTGAAGAGTGGGGATGAAATTAAATGATGAATACAATTGTAAAGCTATATACAATGACTACAGAAACGCTTATAAGATGCACACCTAGAATAAATTAAAAAATTATATGTCTTAAATACTCAGTCTTTGTACTGAGAAAATTTATACTATTGTTTTATTTTCATTATCTCTTCTATATGGTTGAGCACAGCTTTGTTTGTTTTTCATATGCTATAGCAACCATGAAGAACTGAATTTGAAACGAAAAATGTTGAAGGATACATAACAAAATTGGTATGCAATTCCGACCTTTTAGTTATCTTCTTTTTTTTTATATTTGCATATTATCTAAACATAGCTAAGAAATATCTTGAAAATCACAAATTAAAAGATGGAGCAAGTAATAGATGTTAAGTTCTATCAAATAGATATAGAATTCATTGTCCATGATAACATCGACTAGATATTGCATAACAATGCCCTTTTTAGATTAGATGCATTCTCGTATACTGCAGGAGATTGCCTCTTCGATGCATTTCAAGTTCTATTGCACTTCCATTATTCCTCGATTGAGCTGGGAAATGGATTTATAGATAATTTCTTGGCATGTTTAGAAAATGGCAATGTTGAGGCATTAGAGTCATATCAATACAAATTGGCATCTGAGTTTCTTTTCCAATTGCATGGAATACATGATGTCAGTACGTATCTTTCAAATATGCGGGTGTCTGCATATGGAACTCTTCCTCCACATGAGAGAGGACTTTGGGGAGATACATTTTGTATACGGTGGCTGGTCAAGTAGATTAATATATCAATTGGAATTTGGTCATTAACAAGAAAAAAAACATATCTACTATTCAACAAAACTACATCTAGAGATCCATATTGCATCTTGTTCCATGATGCCAATCCTCTAAGTGGTCATTATGAACCACTAATCTATAAAAAATATCCATATGTAATCTTGGAGGATTTGATATTTACTTGTCCCTCACCTACAAAGACCTTCAATCGCATTGGAAACGAATTATGCATCATATACACTCTCATGGATTGCACATTGCAACAACTATTACATCTTCTTGTGGAGATAGTCTGTTCAATGCAATTTGCTATTTGATAGAAACCGATTTTGATTTGAACTCACTATGCCTTCACATGGTACAATCCTTCTACAATGCAATTATAGGTGGCAGTCAATAGTAATTTAACTTCTTGCGTCAACACCTTCTACCATATCTCATATAAAGTATGCCAAAAATTGGAAGTTGGAAACAATACCTTGTAAACATGGAAATTCCATATGAGAAAAGAAATATAGAGGGTGGGACATTTTGTTTACAATGGATATCTATCATGTTCAGAGTAAATATCCAAGTCTGGTCAACCCTTTCAGACGGTACTGTCCATTTCTACTGTATTGATTCAAACTATGATCGAACAATTTCCAGCATATCGTCGAAAACAGATACGACACACATCCATTATCAACCTTTCATAAGAAATACTTCCAGTTCAAGATCCATTGTCCATTGTAACCAAACCGCATCGATTCTAGATAAGCGTCGCATATTGTCTAATCAGGATGAAAATCATCCCAATTGTCATCAGGTCATAGAGAGCTTAAACAAAAAACGTAGACTGACTTATCACAACTTGAAAAAGGTCATACGTGAAATAAATAAATACATTGGTGCACTTCCTTCTAGACCTTTGAGTTGTACGACTGATTCATCATGAGGTGAAATGGAGCTCAACCAAGAAAAAAAAACTCACATATCACAACCTAAAAAAAGTTGTGCGTGCACAACACGAGCGCATTTACACACTTCTTGTTGAACACCAACATCACAAGTCGAATGACAAAGAACATAACCATTTGCACCATCGATATGGTGAGGAGGAAATTCTCGTAACAAATGTCGATTCAACCTTCAACATGTCTTGTCAACAAGTGAAACTAGTTTCGAGTGACAACCATAGGTTAAACTACCACATGTTGAAAAAACAGATACGTGAGAGAAACAGGTGCAACTACATATCCCACAATGGTCATGATACTGACCAAGAGGGAAAAATCACATATCATAAACTAGACCCAACACTGTGCAATGCCAACATTAAAAACTAACAAACACTTGTTACACATCCTTGTCTAGGAAAGAGAGATGCAAAGAAGATCTGTATGAAACAAATTAAAGAAACTCCTTCCATTCCATGTGTGATTTGTGAAGAATTGAATTTTTCAAAAAACACTAAGTCTTTCACCCTTGACTTGCAAAAAGAATACATCAGCGTGACACAAAATGATAGAACATTTTCCACTAGCAAAATTTGTCTTCCATGCAAACAATCACTTGAAAATGGAAAATTGCCACAATTTGCAACACCTGACCAAATAAGATGTAACACACCACTACCAGATGTAAGTACACTTACAGAACTCGAAGAGAGACTTGTGTCTCTCTGAATTTCATTTGCAAAAATCAGACCCTGGAGATATAAACGACCCCAAATGAGCTTAACAAGATCAATTATTATCGTGCGTGTCCAACTAGATGTTGTGCAAAAATCCCTGCCACAATTCATGAGCGAAACAATGACAATTGTTGTCTCTCTCAAAAGACGTTTGCAGTACAAGAATTCATACCAGACAGGTAGAGTGCGTCGACATGTTGTCATGAAAGCATTAAAAGAATTATGTTCCAAGGCCTTGTACAAAGAACATAACATTTGTATAAATGATAAGTGGCACCATTTTCTTGAACAAGGAAATGACAAATCTACACAAAATTTTGACACTACTAGTGAATTTGATACAAGTGATGAATCAGAGAATGAAAGACATGTTGAAACATTGATACATGGATTCACTAACTCACAACGCATTCATGACTTGCAAGACAAGATTGTCGAAATTGCACCTGCTGAAGGGAAACGTCCACTTGGAATATTCAAGGACAAATTTATTGAGGAAATGAACTTCCCAATATTGTTCTATGGATATCCACATGCCAGTGACATCACAGAATGATTCAGATACCAAAAAATTGTGCATTGGGAACTGCTACATTCAAGCGATGACTTCTCATGTCACATAACAAATTTGTTTTTCAAAACAATGTGCATAATAATTGAGAAAGTGATCTCTTGCATGTGGGTGCGAATAAGAAAAGGCAAGCTATGAGGAAGAAATTTATTGGCCAGATATGTCAAGTACAAAGAAAACCTAGAAAAAATCCTCAAATCTGATATTGGATACGTAGATTTCAAAAACATTCGCATATCTCCCGAATACTTGCAACAAAACAAGAAAACTATATTTGCAATGATCCGACAATTGGGATGCCCAACTTTTTTCATCACATTTACAAGTGCAGAGCATCACTGGGGTTCGTTGGTGACTACGGTGTATGGATTATATCGGAACAGGAAAAGGAAAAAAAAATGATACAATGGAAAATGATGGCATTGACTACCTCATAAGAAAAGGCCCAGTGACATGTACTTGTTACTATAGACATAAAGTAAATGCTTTGAGGAAATTAATATGTCATGATGAAACGTTCTTTGGAAACATATCGGACTACTATTTTGTGACTAAGTTCCAAAATAGAGGGAGTGAGCATGACCATGCACTGTGATGGATAGAGGGTGCACCGATCTATGGAAATCAAAACAACTCACAAATCAAGCAGTTTCTGGACAAATGCATAACATGCAACATGGACCATTTGGATCCATAAATTGCCAAAGTTCATAGACATTACCATACAAGAAGTTGTAAAAAATGAAATAATTCACATTGGAGATACAAATTCCCTGTGCCGCCAATGAGAACAAGAATCATAGAACCAAATAGTTTAGAGGACATTGTTCTCATTGAGAAATCAAAATATTTTTTCGCATTTCTAGAACAACGAGACTTCAATGAATTAATGAGCTTCGAATACTTCTTGGAAGAACTAAATCTAACAGAAGATAAGTACATCCAATTGATACAATCTACACTTAAAAAACCAACAATTTTCCTTAAACGAAAAATTTCACATATTTGGAACAATGGTTTCTCCAAGGACATGCCAATTATGTGGAATGAAAATACAGATGCACAGTATGTCCTCAATGTAGATGTTGTAGCATCATATTGTACCTCGTACATGAAAAAGGTTGAAAAATCTATGACAATTGCATTAAGAAGAATACGTAGAGAACATGAAAAAAGTCAAATTGATACTATGCAAATGATACGTACACTTGGAAATACATTACTTAATCATCAACAAATGTTTTCTCAACAAGAAGTCAACATAGCACTTTCCCTACCTTTGAACTATAGTTCAAGGAAATGTGTCTTCATAAACACATCTCCACTTGACACACGCACATTCATGCTTAAACCACCATCTTTGCTAGAACAAGAACCTGATAATTCAGAAGACGTGATATGTCACTCTATTATTGATTACTACCTCTAGCGTCCACCTCCTATTAAGCATGTCTTCCTTGCAGAGTTCGTATCACATTACAAAAAGAATGGTACACCCATATCAAAAATAAAAAAAACAAATGTGATACGCTTTGTCAAATACAATAAACACATCAACTATGAAAACTTCTGTAGAGAAAAACTAGTATTGTACATTCCATTTGAACAAAATGAAAACATATTAAAACATAAATTCCCTACATGGGAAGCTACATATATTGCGTATGATACTACAGTACAAACCAACGAGGCTAGATTTACATACAATGTCAACCCAACATGGGGTGATTTAGAAAGTGCACTTGATGAACTAGAAAACCCTGAAAAATGTTGATGAGACATTAACAAACCATAAAACAACTAGAACTATCTGTGAGTCCTATGACTTGCAAGCAGATTTGCCTTGTCCTCAAGAAACCACCATTGAAAAACGTATCAATATTGGGTTTCAAGTCACAAAACATCCTTTCTTTATCAAAAATAACGAATAATACAGAATTAGACAAATGTTGAATCAAGAAAAACAAGCAATCCTAAAGGAAATTTCAATGAAAAAATGCTTAAACATGCACACTCATGTGCACTTGTTCCTTACAGGAAGAGCAGGAACATGCAAGACATTCACAATGAAAGAAATATTCCAAATGCTTATAAATCTATGATTCAAATAGTTCGACTGACCCTATGAAACCAAAGAGACTAATAGTTGCATATACAGGAAAAGTTGCATATAATGCAGGTGGAACAACACTCCACTCCACATTTTTAATGCCTTTTAACAAGTCACATTTTCTTCCACTCAGCAAGGAAATGTTAGATACCTTGTCTAAGATTTATGACGAACTACAAATTGTCTTCATAGATGAGGCATCTTTGATTGGAAGTCGCTTCTTATATTCCATTGACAATTGACTGAGAAACATAAAACATGTGCACACCAAATACTTTGGGGACATTGACATGATATTCTATGGGGATCTTTACCAAGCACAAACCATACAATATTCTCTAATATTTGAACAACCTACAGTCAATATGAAAACAGTGATGCATGACTTTTGGAAAGACAACATAAAATGATTTGAATTACATACTGCAATGTGACAGACAAATGAAACATTTATTGCAATTCTGAATAGAATGCGGACAAACAACCAAACATATAATGACTTAACATATAACAACTCAAGATGCACGCGACCTGAACCAATAGACCCAACCTTCCCTCACATGTTCTACAAGAATAAGTATGTTGAAATGCATAACAGGTACATGCTATCGCTCATGCATGGCAATGATATCATCATCAATTCAATTGACCTTGAAGAAGACAACCATGACAATGTACCATGTCATCAACATATAGCCACTTTGCCTTTGCAAGTTGTCCTGAAATTAGACATGCTAGTTGAAATATATGTCTGCAACTATGATTCACAGGATGGCTTGGTGAATTGTGCATATGGAATACTGAAAGCTTATACCAAAACAAAAAAAATTAATGTCCTATGGATTAAGTTCCATGACCTGCATATTGTCCACCGAAAAGAAAACAAGTTAGCTTATCTATATAATTCAAACACTTCACGTGATTGGAAACCTATATTACGAATATCAAAACCAGTATCAACATCGGAAAAGATAGGTCAACTGAATATTCGAAGCCGGTTTCCAATTAAACTTGCATGTCCATGTACAGTCCACAGATCACAAGGGCTAACACTTGATAGTGTTGCATTTGACCTTGTTGAAATACGAACACATGGACTTGTATACACAACTATGTCATGTGTCTGAAGCATAGAATCCTTGTATTTTCTAAGCTCTCTTACAAAAGATAACTTCAAAGTCAAACATAAAGTTGATAGTGAGATGTGACGCCTTCAGACTAGTGCAAAATGGCATCTACAATATGATTACCAATCCATACAAACAAACTCATTCGTATCAATTCTCTCACTTAACATGCACAACCTAGATGCACATATGAATGATATACTCAATGACTATGACACAATGCAATCTCATATTTTGTGCTTGCAAGAAACATACATGACATTATGCATTCAAAACAAGCAATTTACAAATCACAATTGCATATCAAGTTACACTACAAATGGAGTGATGATATTAGTGAAAAAACATGTAACAATTTTGGAGCATATGCATTTCGAAGAAACACATGTTGAGATGGTGATAGCAAGAGTAAATTCCATGAATCGGAAATTTCAATATTGAATCTCTATGTCACTCTGCATGAAACATTGCCCAACATATTGAATGTTGTTTCAAATGCATTACAACATTTACATCTTAACGAAACCATTATCATTCTAGGGGCTTCAATATTGACATGATACAAAATAGTGCCAGAACAAAAGAATTGGAAAACTACATGTGCAATTACAGTCTCCGCTTTCTTTTGGATAAGATAAACCATGTACAAAACACACTTATTGACCATGTATGGTAAAATGTTCCCATTTCACAATACACCCTCTTTATCTTAGATACATACTGGTCTGATCACGATACAATTTGTATTGTACTTGAATTATGAAATATACATCAAGCATATTACAAAATCATATTTCCATGTCTCAAAGCATATCTGGCTAATTTGTTGCACAAAACCAAATTATTCATCTAGGATCATCCAACTTCTTAATTTTTTCTGGTTTGTAATAGATTTTGGACAGAAAGGATTATATATAACCACAAACATGGATCAATAAAAAAAGGTACATGCTTCTAACACTATCTGTTACTCTATTCCTTTGATTCTAATTTACTATATGTACATATTCCTTGTTTTTCCTTACATACCAACTTACATTCATGTTCATTGTATTTGTACTTTCCTTCATTGAAACAAACAGAGTAACTGGACAAGATGAAGAACTCTTAACCAGAAATGTAGAAGAAGACATATCAAGGTGCAAGCTTCTACCCTTATTCCATACTCCATTGCTTTGTATTTCATTTATTCTGTGCATATTTATTCTACTGATTTGCAACTCATTTTTTTTTATATGTAGATACTACATATCTTCCTACATATTAACTTATATTCATGTCAATTGTATTTTCTATGCTGCTACATTGAAATAAATTAAAAATAATAATAATCTTTTTACATGTGTTCCTACATAGAAACTTAGCTTCATGTCCATTGTATTCTCTGCATTGTTACATTGAAAAAAAACAAACTAATTGAATAAGAGGATGAAGTCTTATGTGCCACAACAGAGGAGGCTGAAGTACAATCTTCCAAAAGGTATACCAAAAGTAATAGTGAATCAAACACAATGCATGTGTTTAACATACATCCATATCAATTATGAACAATATACAATGCATATACATATTTAGTTGTTGTCATGTTCAATGTACACATGTTTGCATCAGAAAAAGCTGGACAAGTGACATGGGCATGAGTAGTCAATCATCGCAAACATCAACACAATAACAAGGCCAAAGGTAAAGATTCATAGATTATGCTCTTGCTATGTTTAGGAAACAAATATCATCGGTTATTTATTCATCTATGCCATGGTAAATATGTTGATGTCATCTACAACACATGTTTTTTAGTTCACAAGAAGTATCGACGAGTACAAGTGAAATGCCCAACATAGTAAAAGGTCCAGAGACTAAGAGGTATGGTTACAAAACTCTAACCTGCATACTTTATACAAATTGTTCATCTACTT
>JASDQU010503630.1:37549-72798 GCA_032191745.1 Picea mariana
TATATATCAAAATATATAGAAGTAAAAACAAAAAAGAAAATATACATGTATAAAATAATTGGCACGAGGCTAGTGCCAAGCTCCAAGCAACTAGTGCCAAGCTTCAAGCCATGAAGGAGGAGCCCACAAGGGCCTGAAGCCCAACCTCCAATTCCATGAGCTAAGGCACCAAAATACCAAAGCGATCAACCAAGTTACACTGTGCGCTTAGTATTCAACACACGGTTCAGTGCCCAATGACCAAATGCCAAACCAAGAGGAAGTCTAGCAAATTATAAGAGTCTAAAGTGTGTACATTCTCCAACACTTTAACCAATGGCTAGGAAATGAGAGCAACGCTGATTTCCAGCAACACCATTAGAAGCTCAATCTAGGAAAGAAAAATTACAGGGAACAAAGCAATTTCCTAAACCATTGATCTCCTTTAGTACTCATATGAACAGACTGGGGCGACCAACCATTGTGGACATCAAAACATCTTGGGGCATAGAGAATACACCACCTTCTACAATCAAATTAAATGAGATACACATAGATTCACCAAACAAAGCATTTAAACTAGCGATTAAATGAATCCTTACAGAGCGATTTAACACACAATATACACACAAGGTTTACGTTGGAAATCCAAATGGGAAAAATAGCATCGAATAACGTTCCTCAGTGTTGTTTTTTCAAAAATTGCATAATGATAATCGAATAGCGTTCCTAAAGAGATCTGGCCACATCTCAATGGTACTCCTTGGGTAGTGAATGGATCTAGAAATAAGAATTCTGCATTCCCCATTAATCACAAGAGGCTTATGGTTGTATGTGATGAGCCTTATGGTCGTATGTGACGCCACATTCCACCCCACCCACAGCTAACATCATGCTCAAAACCATAAATGAAAACCATCTAGTGCCCCATTGCTTCAGTTCACGTTGCACATAGAGGAATCCCAATGTGAAGCTCCGCTATCTACTTATTGCACCCCACCTCTGGCAATGAAGCAAATGGAGGGATACAAAATATCAACACTCAGGGGAACCTTCATGGTTATTGGAGATGTTATATTGACTCCATCCATATCAGTCATACCAGTGGTGGAAGGGATACAGAATATCAATGCGTCAATAAACCAAGAATAATTACAGTCAATATGTAAATAATATAAATGCATTGAGTAAATATGTAAAGAATGTAAATATCAAAAGGATCCCACGAGCCAACACATTAGCCACCAAAGCCAAGCGCAAGTGCCAAGCCACAAAGAACCAGTGCACAAGAACCCACACTAAGCCACAAGCTCCATTATGAAATCCCAACTCCAAGTCAGTGCTCCATCCATCCACAGTCTGCCCACAGTCCCTAGTCCACACTCAGTCCGTCCACAGTCTGCACACAGTCTGCACTCAGTGCGGAGTGGAACCCACCATAGCCTGTGGTGGGGAGGGGAGAAACCCCAGCCGCAGTTGCAGAATGGGAGAGGCGGCAGAGGAGGGAGCATATGTGAATGTTTTGTGTAGGGTTTGGGAATTGAGAGAGGGGGAAAAAGGGCATGTGGACCTCATGCGAGGACCCACGATGCCCTAGTTTTAAAAAAATTTAAATTATTAATTTTATTTTTTTTTTGTTATATTTTTATTCATTTAAATGTTAATTATTTTAAATTATTTTAAATCATTCTTTCAATTTTATTGTTTTTATTACTTAAAATAATTAGATTTAAAATGATTAATTTAAAATATTAAATTTTATTTTCAAACTATTGATAATTAAGTACATATTAATGTTAATAATTAGTAAGTAATTAATATTAATAATTAAGTACATATTTAATGATTAATGTCAATGATTAATTATGTTCAAGATCACATTAACTAGTGTTAAAAGAATTTTTTAAGGACTTAAACCATGATAAAGGGGGAGGGGTCTTCATGCACGCTAAGAAGGTAAGTTAGAGAAATTGGCGAGTGTGGTACAATGCTAACATAGCTATCAAGGTAGAGAGTTGGTAAATTTTCTGGACGAAGTTACCAAGCTTCGAGGCTTTCGACCCCGACCTTTAGCCACTTAACCTAAAGAGAGTAACATCTATTTACAGACAAGTAAACAAAACTTACACCTAACCATGTGTTTACAAGTATAAGTTGAGCGAATGTGAATTTCCTTAGACTCTTCCCTGAGAAGCATTTGGTTTGATGCAGAGTCAATTGTTCCATATGGTTAGGACTCGGAGAAATCGAGGCCGAGGGGCATCATCGCAAGGACCACCAATGCCGGCACTGCCACCACCATCGCATGAATTAGCTCTCATTTTGCGCTCTTTGGAGGCTATTAATGAGACTTTAAAGGGGCATCAGCCAGCAAGGGTCGAAGTAGAACCCCCACCATCTGGAGTGGGCAACCTCGAAGCGTCGAGGGATTCAGGGGGAGGGCCTTCACCCGAGGAAATCACTAGAGAACTACAGAAGATCAAACTTTCATAGTTTGTCGGGGGTCGTGCCAGTGGACATGCAAAGGCATGGTTGAAAGGAATGACATGATGTTTCGCCTTAAGAGATTATGCTTCCACATCAAAGGAGAAAATAATGATCTTTCAGTTGAGGGATAGTGCCTTGAACTAGTGGGGCAACCTAGAGAGGTAGTTGCACCTTACCCCAGACACCGTCTCATGGGAACTTTTTGAGGAAAGCTTTCAGAGGAAATATTTATCATCTTACTACGAGGAACAACACGTGGGAGAATTTTGTGCTTTAGTACAGGGAAACAAGACCGTGGAAGAGTACAAGATCAGGTTCATGGAGTTGGAAAAATATGTTTCGTATATGGATAATGATCAACGACAGGCATAACGCTTTGTCTGTGGATTAAACCCTAAGATAAGGGCCATGGTACGGATGTGGAAACTGTTGTCAGTAGTGGAAGAAGTTGAAAATGCACGTTATACAAAAGAACATATGAGCTTAAACGGAGGTATGAGATAGACCTTTCCACAACATCATGGATTCGTGGGGAAGGCCCCTAGGACCTTCTCTAGGGGAGGGAGCTCTAGAATGCCTCCTTATGGTAATAGAGTCGAACTTAGGACAACTGCTACATGTATTTCAATGGCAGCAAGTGAAGCATCCCACTCATCACCAACGATGCAGGCTGGTCCATGACCTTCTCAGGGAGCAACAAGTAGGAGCAGGGGCTCCAGGGGAAGGAAATCATTTCAGATATCGTCACAGAGCAGTGTTCAGGTTCCATCTCATGTTACATGTTGGGGATGTGGAGGACCCCATTACCATCATGACTGCCCAGAGTTGCAAGAAGGATTTGTGCATTGATAAAGAAAGGCCCCAATGGGAAGAGCAAGTGGTAGCCACCAGATTTATGCAGCGCTTAATAATCGCCAGGAAGAACATCAATCCACGGTGGTGGAGTCGTCAGGTACGCTAAATCATGTCAATGTTAAAATTTTATTTGATTTTGTTTCTATAGATAGTTTCATTTCACCATCTACATTAGAAAAGAGTGGGTTGGCAGCCTACGATCACGATGAATTTAAACAAGTTGAGGTGGCTTCAGGGGAAAAACAAGCGGTAGGACCTAGTGTTGATAATTGTCTAGTAGACTTGGGAGTGTGTACTACTAGGTTAAAGGTATACATCACTGCTCTCGGGGCGTATGACCTAATCATTGAAATGGATTGGTTAGAAGCCCATCTATAGTATATTGTTTCATGAAAAGGGTTCTTTGTGTTGACAATGAAGGAAGGCCATCACAGATCCACGATGTACAGAGAAAGGTGTCTCTACGCTTTATCTCGACTATGAAGGTTAAACGGTGCATGCGGCAAGGGTGTCGACTATATGTAGTGGAAGTAATGAATGAAAGGAAAGGACCCTCCTTGGATCAGTACCCAGTATTGTTGGAGTTTAAGGATGTTTTTTCGAAAGAGTTGCCAGGGTTACCTCTTGAGAGGGAGCTTGATTTTACTATTGAGCTAAAACCTGGTGCAGAGCCAATTTCCAAGACTCCGTATAGGATGATATCTCTAGAACTTTGTGAGTTGCAGATGCAGTTGAAAGAGTTACTTGACTTAGGGATAATAAGGCCTAGTGTCTCGCCTTGGGGTGCACCAGTAATTTTTGTGAAGAAGAAGGATGGTTCCTTATGACTATGTATAGATTACAGGGACTTGAACCATGCTACAAATAAAAATAGGTACCCAATTCCACAGATAAATGATCTCTTTGACTAGATGAAAGGAGCAGCGATATTCTCAAAAATTGATTTGTGATCAGGATATCACCAGTTAAGGATTAAGGAAGGCGATATTCCTAAAAATTCTTTTCGAACTCGGTTTGGGCATTACGATTTTGTTGTAGTGCCTTTCGGTATGACTAATGCGCCAGTAGTATTCATGAGCCTCATGAATGGTGTATTCTGGAAGTACTTAGACCACTTTGTAAAGGTCTTTCTAGATGATATCCTCATCTATTCCAAGAATGAAAGAAAACATGAGGAACACTTGCGAGTGGTGTTGTCCTGCCTTAGAGAGAACAATTGTATGGAAATTTTTCGAAGTGTCTCTTCTTCCAGAAATAAATTCACTATTTAGGTCATATCATTTCCGGTGAAGGAATCTCTGTGGACCCAAAAAAGGTAGAGGCCATTATGGAATGGCCAGTGCCAAAAAATGCTCATGAGGTAAGAAGCTTCATGGGGCTAGCAGGTTATTACTAGAGATTTGTGGAAGGGTTCTCTAAAATAGAGAAACCCATAAACACTCTGCAGCGCAAGGGGGTCAGGTATGAATGGACATAAGAATGTGATAGTTCATTCATTGAGCTTAAGAGGTTACTAACTAGTGCATGAATTATACAAGTGCCAGATATGGAAAAGGACTTCACAGTTTGCACATATGCCTTGAAGCAAGGGTTGGTGGCGGTGCTAATGCAGGATGGAGGAGTGATAGTGTATGTGTCAAGGAAGTTGAAGAAACATGAGGAGATTTACGCTACTCATGATTTAGAGTTGTTAGCTATAATTCTAGATTTGAAACTTTGGAGGCACTATCTAGTGGGGTGAAACTTTGAGCTCAAAATGGACCATGAAAGTTTAAAACATCTCTTCACTCAAAGGGATCTTAATTCCAGGCAGAGGCGATGGAGTGATTTTATGATTGAGTACGCTTTTGGTATTTCGTACATCAAGGGAAAAGAAAATGTGGTCGTGGATGCCTTGAGTAGGAGACCACATGTCTTCTCCTTGGTACCCTTAATAGTCAATATGAGGGAGTGTGTGTTGACGTAAATCATTGGAGATAGTTGGTATTTAAAGGTTACTTAAATCTTTCAGAGTGGGAGGAAATTAGATCCAAAGTATGAAGGATATATCCTGGAGGCAAATGGACTATTAAGATATCAAGGAAGGATGTACATTCCCGAAGGTGGGGATATTTGAAGCATCATACTGAAGGAAACCCATAGAGCACTTTATTGTGTGCATCTGGGTGTGAAGAAAATGTACGCAGACATGAAGAATCTTTTCTTTTGGGTAGGCATGAAGCGCAATGTAGTCCATTTCGTCGCCAAGTGCCTAGAGTGTCAACAAGTGAAAGCCGACCACCGCCACCTAGTAGGTCTCCTACAACCACATGATGTCCCTATGTCCAAGTGGGAAGTCATTTCTATGGATTTTGTTGTGGGGTTGCCACTCACATATGATAGACACAATGTCATTCTTGTGATAGTTGATAAGTTGACCAAGAGTGCTCATTTTATTTCTGTTAGAGACACTTACGATGTCACTGATGTGGCATGCATGTTTGTAAGTGAGGTCATCCATTTGCACGGGATACCTAAGAAGATCATTTCAGATAGGGACTCCAGATTCACTTCGAGGTTTTGGACACATTTGCAGTCAACGTTGGGGATGCACTTGAACTTAAGAACAACTTATCATCCTGAAACAGATGGGAAAACTAAGAGAGTAAATCAGGTCATGGAAGACATGCTTAGGATGTATGTTATGGATAATCAAACCCATTGGGAGAAGTACCTACCTTTGGTATATTTTTCCTACAATAACAGTTTTCATAGCTCCATCGAAATGCCACCCTATGAAGCTCTGTATGGAAGGCCATGCAGAACACCATTGAGTTGGGAAATATTAGAGGACCGAGTGACAGTTGGTCCAGAATTGATTCAAGATATGGAGGAACAGGTGATACAGATTAGGCAGAGACTAAAGGAAGTACAGGATAAACAAAAAAATCATGCTGATGCACATAGGACTGACTAAAGTTATAAAGTGGGAGATCAAGTTTTCATTCGTATCAGGCCTAATAAGAGTACCATTTGGTTTGGGAAGGGGACAAAGTTGTCACCTCGATTTATAAGACCGTTCAAAATACAAGAGAAAATTAGACCCATTGCCTATCATCTCGTACTGCCACCCCACTTGCATAAAAATCATAATGTTTTTCATGTATCTATTCTACGTCATTATGTTGCTGATGAATCACATAAATTGAATTGGAAGTAATTGCAAGTATCAGACACGGTAACCCTCACGGTAGAACCATTACACATATTGGACCATAGAGTCCAATGTCTCAAGAACTATCTAGTAGACCAAGTTAAGGTCCAGTGGGACGAGTATAGCCCAAGATCTACTACTTGGGAGGACGCCGAGACATTATGACGAGATTATCCCTCACTTGTTTTACCACCTCGAGAATATGTTTCTAGAAGGATGGGTGTATGTAACGCCACCTTTTGACTTAGACAACTAGGATTACCTGAGGCCTAATCACCTTTATTTTCTATTCACTGTGAAACTATTAATGATACACTTGAACTTTGAAGACATATGAACCTATATGAATGTTTAACGTTATTTAAATGATGATGGATATTATGCAATCTATTATGTGAATGTCAATTCTATGAATGTTTAACATTATTTAAATGATGATGGATATTATGGAATCTATTATGTGAATTCCAATTATATGAATGTTTAACGCTATTTGAATGATGATGGATATTATGCAATCGATTATGTGAATGAAAAATCTATGAATGCTTAACGTTATTTGAATGATGATGGATATGATGTGATCTATTATGTGAATGAAAATTTTATGAATTTTTAACGTTATTTGAATGATGATGGATATGATGCAATCTATTATGTGAATGGAAATTCTGTGAACGGTTAACGTTAATAGAATTATGGGGATATTATGTGATCTATTTCTAACTTGAAATTTTTGAAATTTAAATTTGTTGGTACGTGGATATCGAATTGAGATTATGGTCGAATACATTTGCATGATGATAATGCATAGATATGTATGAATTGTGTTATAGACTAATATGCGGGTCAATGGGCTATGAGATAGCCAAAGGATAATGATAATAAAAGGGGATGTCATGACCATCGACCGAGAAACAATATGGTATGAATCTTTGTATGTGAAATTATGTTGGTTCGAATGCATTGCTATGATATGTGGACCAGTGCAGGTTTTTTAGGTGGTGAGACTGCCTAAAACTGAATATATGATGACAAAATTCCCAGCAACACAGTGCCATTGTATATTCCATGGTAAGGTGTGGACCCTAGTCCTATTAGGAGGGGTGCAGTCATTTCTCACCGTGTATCCTCTAAAACCTGGAGTCATGGGAGGACGATGTTAGATCACGCTCCCCTAGACGTGTGATGATGACTGTCAGTTGCCTGTTGGGGAAGCTTGGTCAAGAGAGTGACACTTCCTCTTACGGGTTCTATTTGGAGTTAGGTTAATATAGTTGATGCTCCAAGATAGTCCAGCAGAGGAAGGATAGGGATGGAATATGGAAGTAAGTTATGGAGGAAGGATGAATAGAAAGAGTTGAGAGTGTATGGGAATTTTTCCTTATAGTGGAATTTATTGTTTTCCCCTTTTGAAAAGAAAATATGTATATATGTATATTCATAATTTCTTAACTGAACTACAATTGTCTAAATGAACGTTTTTCTGCTAAATTATTGTAATTAAGGGATTTTGCAAACATTTTAATTGGTTTATTACCTTTTATGAAATGAATAATCTTGTTGCTTGGATTGGACACATACAAGAATTACTATATGTGTGATAATTATTATCATTAGTACATGTGCGAGATTTGTATGTGCTAGCTATACATGCATTTCTTTCACATGTACACTAGTATGTATAAGTTTTCTTTTGCTTACTTACTGATAATGTTGTTTATTGGATATGAATGTATGAACCATGTGTCATTTCCCTTGTGTTGTAAATTAATCTAACTTTGGGACGAAGTTTCTTGAAGGGTGGGTGTATGTAACAACCCTAATTAATTCTTTAATTATCATGAATAATAAAATTTAGTTTAATAAATATTAGTTTAATGAATTATTAAAATAGATTTTATGAAGACTTTATTATAATATAATTGTTATTGGTAGTTGAACCAATTTATGGGAGGGATAAGGTGGTTGAGTGATTAATGGGGGGACATCGGTTGGATAAGGGAGGAGAAGGAAGATAAAGGGGAGGAGAAGGAAGATAAGGGGGAGGAGAGGACTTGGGAGGGGGATCTCTTTTTGGTTGAGCGATATTTTTAATTTATGGGAGGTGAGAAATTTGGAGAGGCAGAAGGAGAAGGGATGAAACAATTTGGGTTGCATCTGTTTTTCTTACAACTTGCTTGAGGACTCTCACAGGGGGCACTTGTTACTAGGAATTTTGGGCTCGTGGGCCAAGAAACTGTAAGGAATACTGGGGCTAGGGAGCTAGAGAGGTTGTTCCTAGTTAGTTGGGAGGTTAATCAGTTTGGGCAGGATTCATCAAAATCAGGTTAAGCTTCAGTTCAACATCAGATTGAGGTAAATACATTTTATTATCATTGTGTTCATTATTATACTGTTGTTCATTATGTTCATTATGTTGTTGTTCATCATAATACTGTTGTTGTTATTCATCATTATACTGTTAAAATTGTCAATTATTATGCTGGTAAATAAAGAAGTAAATAAGATAGAGTTTCTGTATTTATATTTATGTTTTATGAGGCTCTGTATGCACAGGCCTTACAATGACATACAACAAATCCATGATGACAGTTACACTAATTATCCCTACACAACTTGTTCATAAAAATGCAGAGAAGATCTTGTCCAGTATATGACTTTGGTGATTGTGATCGGATTATATTGCTCAATGAAACAAGTGTTGTCGAAAAAGTTCCCACAGTTTTCTCAGAATATCATTTCATATCGGACACAACAATAAGCCAATATGCAAAGAACAATGACATTTACCCAATTGGAACCATTGGTGCAGCTGTCACATTTGCAAGAAAAGTTGGCTCAAAACATATTCTCCATATAAAAGATGGAAACTCGGACAACGAAAAGGAAATGGTACTTTTTTCCATACCCTTTTTTTTGTCCTTTTCTTTGACATGCTCATATATCTCAAACATATTACACAACTATTAAACTATTCCATGGTGCAGCTACAATTGTTTGACACCTATGCAAATTTATTTTCCTCAATGGAACAACAATTGCATAAAGGGCAATTTCCAATTATGTTGTTAAAAAATATAACGAAGAAAAGAGATGTTAAAGAAAGGATCTTTCACACAACCTAAGAAACATTTGTAAAAGAATTGTGAGAAGACATAGTACAGGATCTCAAGAAACTAACTAGCTCCACAACTATTGTACGTATACATATACACCTCCACCAACAATTTGCACTAAAGAAAATGCCTTCAATAGTTTTGTGCAATTTTTTTTTTGTACACATATATATTATATTGTTCAATATAGTAACTAATATGATCATGTGTGTAGGTTAAGGGTATTCTGGTTGCAACAAATGCCTACTCGACCCCCTTCGAGCCTATATGTGCCAATTACGATTCTCCTACTTTTGCCTCTACATTCATAAATGATGGCATAATTGATTGTCTATGATGTGGTGCAAAATTCCCTTACATATATAGTCAATTCGTCAATGTTGTCATCTGAACCCTCAACAACACAATTGTACACTGTACATTTAGACAACCTGTGTTGCAAGATGTGCTTCCTGGGTTGAAAGAATTTCCATATGAAATATACGTGCAGAAAAAGGCAAAGATTGTCTACATGTTACATGACTTCCGCATCCATAGCAAATTTACCTTAAATGAGGAAAATTCCATACTGCATATCGGATGAACCAAAAAAAAAATTGCATATCATTCATTGAAAAGAAACGAAACAGTGTGATTTGTCTCTATCCATGTTACCCAATCAAGATATCAATAAAGTTTTTCACTACCATGACAGAGTGAATTGGAGACGCATAAGATTGTTGAGTCCAGGAATGAGAAGCATCGGGAAAGACATCATACAAAGTACCCAATTGTAAATAAATCAGGTTCATCATTTGAGGTGTCAAAATGGCTTGCTCCTATGAACAGAACCATCAGGCATTTTCAATAATATTGCAAATTTTGTATTGTTCAAACTCCATTAAGTTAAATGCTAACAGTCTTTTTCAGAACTAGTAGTGTTAGAACATTGTCAAGTCAATGTGCTCTTGGTTCATAGTAATATCATAAGCAAATGTTCATAGTGATCTTGGTTCATAGTAATATAGAAATCGATGAATTTTTTGGTGCCCATTTGGGAATTTGGTTACAGAGGGGATACAATGACCAATCTTTGCTGATTTTTGCCTGTGTTGTGTTTGCCAGACTTTTGATCATGTGCTTTGGTGTTGTAGTTCAAGGTTCTCATGGGCCTGGTTTTTGGATTATGACTAGATAATAGATTTAGTATCTTAGCGGTTTTTCTATGATCTTAAAGAATATAAAAAACCTTCCTTTCCTTTTAATGCAGGATCTGTGGAGCAAATGTAATATGTAGTTCATTTAACCAATTTTACTTGATTAATGAAATTACCAAAATTCTTCTTTCGAAATATTTTGAAAAAAAAAGATATATACTAGCTGAAGTCAAATGGAAATATGCTATCAACCACACAAAATTAAAATTCAAGTTCATCATTGTTATACTTACGCTCAAGTTGACAGTACAATAACTTTATTTCAACAACCCTCCATTGATTTCTCTTTAGCTTTTCGATGCTTCTCTTATGCAAACACATCTTGAAAACTATAAGTATGAGTCACTTTTTCTATTCTTTGATTGAAGTGCCTATAGAGCTGTCTAAAGAACTTCATAGTTATTGTTGGTCCTAAATTCTGCACCTAACTGCTAAAGGGCAGAGCTAGGCCACCACAAGTTTGGAATGTTTGTTCTTTTCATTTTTTTGATCAGTTAGAGGGTTGGTTCACCAATACAAGAGCATGGTGATATTTGCAATATGGTATGGATGAGACTTCTCCTTGGCTATTGTTGCACCAATGACATACAAGTGACATAATAAAGGTAAAAACTGAGGGCAACAACATGCCATTCAATGAATAATCTACTGCAAGAAGTTTAATACTTAAAATAATGTTTCAATGCATTAAACATTATATCAAAAACACAATTACTCTCACGGGTTGTAATAAAAACAAATCTTCATCGAAGCATTAGATTTTATCACAGGTACCCTAGATGCACCCCAGTTGCCTGAAGTGACTGATAGTTCAATCTACCAAATCAACCTCCCCATTATCAAATTGACAAAGGTGAATATTACGGGATCATAATATTTTTTTGTGTGGATATTGAATTGGGAAAAATTGTTGGTTATTTTAGTTTTTTTAAGGCATTATCACAGTAAGGATGCAAAATTATGCTAACCCATTGTTATCTACAAAGGACAAACATTAATGACTCAAGCATGTAAATCAATTGTACATGGTTACAGTAAAAAATCAAGTCATAGTTTGTGTTTGCATTTGATCACACTCTTTTTAATGATACAAGCACAATACAAAATGAGTATGTAGATATAATATTGGACTAGAAAATGATGATTTGGAAACAAGTGAAAATTCTAAACCACAATTAATTTCCAATGCCAAATATCAATGACACTTGTAAATACATCTGAAGTTGTCGCTTGTTCTTAAAACCTCCACGATTTTGAAACTCCAAATGCGCAAGTGTCGTTGATCAGAATCCACATATAGGTGTTAGTTTCATTCTTGACTTTGGGTTTTCCAAAGCATCTTCCATCACCATTTCCACATCTGGAGCTCATCTTGTAAAAATGGATAGTTGAATGATATGTCTAAGGATGAGACCCTGAGTGCCCAATATTAGAATATCTTCTTCATCTTATAATATAATTGAAGCTATTAGAACACTTTAGGATTTTAAACTTTTAAATTTTAAAATCTTTTGTTTTTAAATCTTAAAAATAAAAATTCACCAAAAAAACTTAGGGAATTTCTTTTCAATTAAATTAATCCATGATTGTTATGTATTAATAAGGCATTTACAATATCATCCGTTGATGAATTCCATTAAATTTGATCAAACAACTCTCTTTTTCTCTGCATTATAAACCTTCCCACATTTTAAAAGAAAACCTTCAACAATCATTCGAGACTTCGCGCTTCGGGAGTTTCAAGGCATCTAAACAAAAAAAACCCCAAATCTAAAATGTTCTGAAGTCCCGAAGATAGTTCATTGCAATAATATTTAAAAGGGTCTACAAATGAGTTATAGGAAACGTCAATAGACTTACGTGTCACATAAAGAAAATGTACCACGTTTCACTTGAAATAGTACAGATGACGAACACAAAATATGCTTTAAACGAGTGCCACGTTTCATGGTCTATATGAGCACCACATCCCCTCACTGATAGAAGCCACATATTTGAGACAGGTTTATGACACATGTCGAAAACAGATTGATGCCACAGCTCTCCGATACTTAGGGCTTCATAGGTTTCTAAATGCATAGATTGTATAACTCCCAAAGTAGTACGAGCCCAGATTGATTTGGTCGTCTTGCGCCACATGATGTTGTGTGTCTTTACTGGTTGATGCCATGTGTCCTTCGCAGATGACTACCATGTGCTTATGGAACTTCTCCCTTTGGGAGTTTCTCTATGCAGAGTTTGTATAACTCTCGTATTGTTACGGTCCCGGAGTCATTTACCATGTTTATTTCCAATTAACCCAATATTAATGTATCTTATCATTAAGTATCTCGGGAGTTCTTCACTCCAGCTCTTCATCATTCGACGATTTCGACCTGTTCTGAATTGAAAAATCCTGGAGTGGTACATGCCCGAAGTGACATGGCACTTCACGCATTAGGATCTATGACACTTCGACTATTTGGGGCTTCGCAAGTTGTCACTTGTTCTTAAAACCTGCACGATTTTGAAACTCTAAATGCACAGGTGTCGTTGATCTGAACCCACATATAGGTATTAGTTTTATGTTGGACTTTGGGTTTTCCAAAGCATCTTCCATCGCCATTTCCACATCTGGACCTCATCTTGTAAAAATGATTCTTTGTAACCTAAATGGACAGTTGACCGATATGTCTAAGGATGACACCCCGAGTGCACAAACTTAGAATATATTCTTCATCTTGTAAGATAATTGAAGCTGTTAGAACACTATAGGATTTTAAACTTTTAAATTTTAAAATCTTTTGTTTTTACCTCTTAAAAATAAAAATTCACCAAAAAAACTTAGGGAATTGCTTTTCAATTAAATAAATCCATGATCGTTATGTATTAATAAGGCGCTTACAATCATATCTGTTGATGAATTCCATTAAATTTGATCAAACGACTCTTGTGTTCTTCGCATTATAAACCTGCCCAAATTTTAAAATAAAACCTTCAACGGTCACTTCGGGACTTCGCGCTTCAGGAGTTTCAAGGCATATAAACAACAAAAACCCTGAATCTACGAAGTTCCGAAGTCTCGAAAATAGTTCCTTGTGATAATATTTAAAAGGGTCTACAAATGATTTATAGGACACATCAAAAGGATGATGTGTCACATAAATAATATGTGCCATGTGCCACTTGAAACAGTACAGATGACGAATACAAAATATTCTTTAAACGAGCGTCGCGTGTCATTGTCTATATGAACGCCACGTCCCATGACTAATGGATGCCACATATTTGTGAAAATTGTATGACACGTGTCGGCAATGGATTGATGCCATGTCTCTCCGGTACTTATGGCTTCAAAAGTTTTTGAATGCGAAGATTGTATAACTCCCCGAATAGTATGGGCCCTGACTGATGTGGCTGCCTCACGTCACATAATGTCCCTTGTATTTACTGGTTGATGCCACGTGTCCTTCGCAGATCGTTGCCACGTTCCTTTGGCACTTCTCCCTTTTGGAGTTTCTCTACGCAGATTTTGTATAACTCCCGGACTAGTACGAGCCTAGAGTCATTTACCATGTTTATTTCCAATTAACCCAATATTAATGTATCTTGGGAATTATTGACTCCGGCTCTTCGACGTTCGATGATTTTTACCTCTTCTGGAATGAAAACTCTCAGAGTGGTACAAGCCCGAAGTGACATGGCACTTCACGCATTCAGATTTGTGACACTTCAACTATTTGGGGCTTCGCAAGTTGCCTCTTTTTCTTAAAACCTGTATGATTTTGAAACTCTAAATGTGCAAATGTCGTTGATCTGAACCCACATATAGGTGTTAGTTTTATGCTGGACTTTGGGTTTTCCAAAGCATCTTCCATCACCATTTCCACATCTGGACCTCATCTTGTAAAAATGATTCTTTGTAACCTAAATGGACAGTTGATTGATATGTCTAAGGATGACACCCTGAGTGCCCAATCTTATAATAACTTCTTCGTCTTGTAAGATAATTGAAGTTGTTAGAACACTTTAGGATTTTAAACTTTTAAATTTTAAAATATTTTGTTTTTACCTCTTAAAATAAAATTTCGCCAAACAAACTTAGGAAATTTATTTTCAATTAAATAAATCCATGATATTTATGTATTAATATTAATAAGGTGCTTACAATATCATCCGTTGAAGAATTCCATTAAATTTGATCAAACCGCTCTCATGTTCTCTTCAATATAAACCTGCCCAAATTTTGAAAGAAAACCTTCAATGGTCACTTTGGAACTTCGTGCTTCAGGATTTTTAAGGCATCTAAGCAACAAAAACCCTGAATCTACGAAGTTCCGAAGTCTCGAAGACAATTCCTTGTGACAATCTTTAAAAGGGTCTACAAATGAGTTATAGCATGCGTGTCATTAAATTTTTTCTTGGGCTGGCACCTGGTAGTTGTTTTAAACATTTATGTCAGCTTATTCACACATTTTCAGGTGAAACATATCATCCATATTTCTTGACACATCACTAAAAATCACATCATCACTTCCACGTCACTCCGGGAGATTGCCCTTCAGAAAATAAAAAAAAGAATGCTTTCTGGACTATCGAGGGTTCCGAAGCCCTGAAATACCTATAACGGTTCGAATGTTTACTCCGGGAATTCCAACTTTGGAGGATTTCTATCATCCTTCATTCAAAATCCCCGAATACCGAAGTTCCGAAGTACTTAAGGCTAAAGGAGTTTTTAAGAATGATTAATTAAAAGATAAAAGTGATTAGTTAATGATTAGTTTCTCCCGCAATTCTGCCTTCTGCAGATTTGTCTCGTCTTACATTCAAAACTTGTGAACGTCGAAATACCAAAGTATTAATGGCATTTATAACTCGCTAAGGTTAAATATTTTCGCAATCGCTAGTTAATAAATTCCACAGTTTTTTAATAATCATGTTGTTAGTAGATCAATATGAAGATTGATAGACTTTATGAATAAACAAATTTCGAATCACAACTCATTCTACCATTTGCAATTAGATTTTTCCATTCAGTAATTGAGAGATTACATGATACTCTTATCACAGTAAGGTTAATTTCTTTGATAATTATGGCACCATGCAAACCAGGGAAGAAGCAAGATGCATCAACATATGATTCCAACCCAAACATAGAGATTCTCTCTGACACCACTTCACGAATTGGAGATGCCATCAAGTCTTGGAAACAAGTCTATGATATCTTGGAACATGAGATTGTTGTCTATCCGGACGATTCAGCGGAAGAAGAAGACGAGTCATTCTTAGCCAAGCTCAGGTTGGTAGCTCAGTTTGAACTACAAAGGATTGTTGCTCGACCAAAGATAGTACACTACAATGACATGATAAGACGGGTTCTGGAGCACGTTGACATTCAAACCATAAGCATTATCGGTTACCAGAACACCTTCGTTGGTTCCTTTCATCCAGAGGACATACAAGTAATGTATAAACTATATTCCACACCCAAATACACATATAATGCAACATTTATTCTAGATTTCGAAAGGAAATAATGCACACAATATGGCAGAAATGGTCATGACATAATCAATACCCGGTGGGGAAATCCAACCAAGTTTAAATCTGGCAGTCATGGTATATATTCCACAACATCTTTAGATGCTCACATTTTATGCATTACCATGATGCTCTGCCGACTATTTGGAAGGAAAAATCCTGCCCACTTCATAGTTGAATGGGTGTCTATAATCAATGAAGTGGCCTAAGGCTAAACTTTCAACTGGCCAAAAATGTTGTCGGATAACCTAGCTAAGGAGGTTTCCGAGTACAAATTGTTGAAATCAAAAGGCCAACATGATCCTTTTTACATGTCTTCCTACATCATGGATTCCATTTGCTTCATGACTCCATTTCCCCTGATGAACTGAAGCTAGACCCCGACTAGTTTTGAACCTATACATTTCTACCACTCCAAACTAAGGGAAGAAAATTCTAAAGATTTCTTTTATGAGATCTGTCACAATGTAGTGGTGTTGATTCATGTAGCTATATATGGTCACCCTCCGCCCAGGATTTTAGAGGAAATTATGGGGAACTTAAGCACAATTTCCGACTGGTACATTGAACAAAACTTCTCTTACATCAGAGTGTTTGGCTGCTTCGTTTCTCCCCATGCCCTTCAAAAATTGTTTCCTGATAGGTTGGTTTGCAGAGAAGTGGAATACCAAACAGTCACAGGAGGAATCACCAAAGAGTTGAAAGTAGCTCAAAAAAAGGTATGGCCATCTTTTCCAATACAGGTTAGCATGTTTACATTGTTATATTTTGGTCATTCAGAAGTCGAGGTTGTGACCTTAGAAGATGTCAAATTAGTTGACATTGAATTCAAAAAACATGATCCTCATAGAATAGTAGAGAATAATGTGGACCAATTCAACATGAAAAGATATATACATGAAGAGTCCCCTTATGACAAAGTTTTCCAAGGAGCTAGATCCTATGAAGAAGTCGGAAACAAATTTCAGTCTCTGCCTCTTGACCAACAGGCTTCTTTCCTGAGATTTCAAAACCACAGAAGGAACAACTTGCCTAATATTTTGCAAGGAGAGTCAAAGGCCATTCCATCTTCACATAAAACTAGATCCACAGAACCCCAATAAAGTAGCTCCACTGACGACAAAAATGAGCAAGTATTGAACAATAAAGATGCATTATTTAAACATATCAATGCCAGGCCTAAATGACCAAGAGTTATTAGCTTCCCTTAAAAACTTCATGAAATATGATCATGCTTCTCCCCCTTTATCACCAATTACTACCACTCCCAGTCTTACTAGTGCAGAAAAGTCTACTGCAATTATTTCCCCTATTCCCTCAATAACTCCTTTATCAAATAGTTTTGAGGTTCCCAATTCTGAAGTCATCCATCTAGACAAACTCACTCCCCTATCGCCTGAAGAGATGCCCCCATCTAGTTTCTTTTTCAATAATAAAATAAAATCTATCATCAAAAAATAATCTCACCAGAAGGGAGGAGCGACCATCAAGAAACACATAGTAGTATATGACGGACATGAAAAAAATGGCCCTAAATTTTCCAAAGAGGTTGCAGATTCATTGGGATCATTTTCCACTGTCAACCAATGGTCAGTGGGAAATATTTCAAAGAAACTGCAAGAAAGTCTCTCTCAGTTGAACATTTGCAGAATGAAATGCAAAGCACAAAACATCTTATCATGAGAAGAATGAATTATGACATAGAGCAAATCAGGTTGGATTAAAAACAACAGATAAAGAAACTACAGGAAAAACTGGATATGACTGTCCAAAATAGTGATTCCATAATTTCTCAGTGAGACAGTTCAATACAACAGTTGCAGACCAGAATAGCTTCACTAGAAAAGACAAACAAAGATAATACTTCATTCCAAAAACAAGCATCTAAAATTAATGAGAAGATGGAATCTGTCAATCAGGATCTGTATCAACAAATGGATGCTATTTAGAAATATTATAAGGAAATAAATAATTCTCTGAAATTTATTTATGATAAAGAAAATGATGCCTGTATGGCCAGATCCAAATTTTAGGAATTCATTGTATGCAGGCAGAAAGCCAATATTCATGGTCTTGCCCCTTTCTCACAATCTAGACAGGTGAAAGCTGAAATGGCCTTGAAAGTTTGGGAGACAAACCTACAAGAAATAAAGAAGCTTGCTAGGGAGGAAAAGGATGCTTTCCTAACTACCCTATCTATTGTAGAGACAAAATTGGTTGAATTCAAAGGTAATGATATTTCTGAGACACTCGAGAAAATTGACATAGAAAAAAATAAAGAAAGTACACAATCTATCATCCAACAGATGAACCAAATTGATTTTCTCAAGATCAATGAGTTGTTTCTAAAACCTAGTTTGCAACACCAAATTATAGCCTAGACAGTAATGAAGATCTAGGAGAAGCTACCACTAGTACAGAAGAAGGTATTTGCCTTCGAATTGAACGAGAACAATGAACCTTTGAGATTTTTCATAGCAATGATAAAAATGTGTACCTAGTTCAATGAACAGTCAAAAGAAAACATACCCAGGACCAAATAAAGGAGCTTATGAAGCACCAACACATCAAGCCATAACTCAACAAAATATGCGTTATGTTTTTCAATTTGGATTGAATTCTATATTTACAACAAATATTGTGCAAAGTCTAACTACTTCTAGTTAAGACAGTTTTTTGTATAAATACATAGATCTTATATCTTTTCTAGACTTCTTCTGGCTGAATGTAAAACATAGAACTTATCGAATATTAAAAAAGATTCTTAGTCTCCTTTCATTTGAGTTATGTGTTTTCCCTGTGTTTTCCATTCAGCTATAGTTTTTTCCTCTATTCTTATTGTAAGTAAAAACAAGAACTATCTATTCCAAATTTTTATATGAATCTATGATTCAAACAGTTCGTTTGACCCTATTAAACCAAAGGGACTAACTGCCACTAGTGCTTTGTTCGACTTTATGTTGTTTCGAGCAACTTGCTTTTGTTCACAATTTTGGAGACCATTATAATCACTTTGTTCACAATTTTAGAGACCATTATAATCTCTTTTGTTGCAGGTCTTCCCATCTATGATATGGGAATATTAGCTAAAATACAGATCCATAATGATATACAATCACATACAAATGGTAAAAGACAACTTGAATAGATCTCCAAAACATTTCATGTTATCAATTAAGTGTAGTGAAGTTGTATCTCACTTGAAGGGAACCTAGAAAATGTATCTACTTGCTCCCAGTGGACAACTACAGTGCATAATGAAAAAGAATTGGAATGTTATGGTCAGAATCACAACTTCGTTTCCATGGTAAAATCAAATTCCTATTTATGTTGAGTCTAACAACTTGCTTTTGTAAAGAAATTTAGAGACCTTTATAGTCTGTTTTCTTCCAGGTCTTCCCCTCTATGATATAAGAAACTTAGCTAAAAAACAATTCTATAATTATATACAATCACATAACCATAGTACAAAAGACAACCTAAACAGATCCCCAAAACAGTTTCTGTTGTCAATTAATTGTAGTGAAAGAGTAAAGAAGCCCAATAGAAAGCTTAGAGTGTGTAGGATACAGGCAAAAACAAACTTACCCTTGAGAGTAAACACTTGAAACATTTATGACACCACTTTGGATAACAAGTTCCTCATGTTCACTAGCAGCCAATCGAGGCTTACTTTCCCTGTGTTGGTTAGGAGAAAAGGAGCGTGGTTTTGGTTGCCTACTTGCTAGTGCAACTTTTGATTGAGGCACATACTGAGATGACCTTGGAAAGCTATTAAAATATGTGCTTGAATGCTTATTTTTTGACTTAGATGTTGATTTTGTATCTGCAATTTCATATTTGAGAAATATCCCTCCATTCTGGCATGAATATTGTTGAATTGGTGAGAGTTGAAATCACCTTAATTTAGAACACTGGCTTTCATGCCCACTTGTATGTTTTTCGACATTAACGGTATTTTCTAGAGACTGTGACAACTAGAAAGGTGTTGTAGAGTCGCCATATTCCTCTTTATCAAAATTGTATCCATTTGTTGGAATACATGTAGGAGTTATACCCTGAATACTTTGTAAATAATGGATTTCAAATGGTGCTTGCCCCTTAGGATGGGTGGGATGTATATAGCTCCTGCCACAATATTTTCCTACTCTTTGTAAGAAGTGGCACATCCAGGAATAACAAGAGTAGATTTGTTGGGCTGCATCAAATTATGTGAAGTTGGGTGCATATATGTACCAACAGTACCATTTTCATAATTCAATGCATTTGGAGTAAATCAACTTCATTGTTTTGATTTGAGTTTGAAAGAGTGCCAACAACTATTCGAGGCCCATCCACAAACACTTCTTTGTGCCCTGGAATTTTCTGTCAAACAAATACAACATTATTAACATGAATTCATAAAGTGATACATTTTAACTATATTTTGAGTTCATATGCTTCATTCGAAAATCATTACACCGTAGAAAAATAGGAACAAAAGATGAGAAAACCTTGTACATTTGATACACACCATAGGTAATTCAGACAAAAATTAAAATAATGTTTCTTGCTATAATGAAACAATCATGCATGAGGCCATGAAACTTTCATATAGAATAAACTAGAAAGAATTCAGTAATAAAAATGAGAAACATAGCAAGCAATTGCTTATAACTTAACTACTTAGAGCTTAGGACTCAATTTATATAAAACTACTATATATCAAACTATGTAAATGAATTTATATGTATTTTTTTTCATAGAACAAAGAGTTTTGATGCCTTTTATATATCAAACTATGTAAATGAATTTATATGTATTTTTTTTCATAGAACAAAGAGTTATGATGCCTTTTATTATAATCATAAATAGAAAAGATGAAATGAGAAAAAGTCATTAAGATTTTAGAATAATGAGCCTGGAATTAGAAATACCATTTTTTGTCATATTAAATGAAAATATTCATCTTGCATAGGTCCCATATCATAGTTTTCATTCTTTCATGATTCTAGCTCTGCTTTGTTGTTTCATACTTTTGGACCTTTTTACTATGTATATTATGAAACATCTCAAGTTTTCATCCTTTCTTGGTTCTAGCTCTGCTTTGTTGTTTCATACTTCTGGACCTTTTTATATTTATGAAATGTCTCTCTCATATATATAGATAGAAAAATAATTAAATTTTTGTTTTACTAAAGTATAAATTTATTGATATTATTTATCATAAGTGTTTTTTTGAGTTAATATATAATGATGTTACATCTTAGAACCACTATAAAAATGCACACATCGCATAAGAATTTGTCATTCAATTGACCAATCCACGCCATGTCAACACAAAATAACTACACAGACATTAAAGAAACTAAAACCCACCTCGTCCACCCTGCCATCTGGGCACTTTCATATCATAATTGGAAGCTAAAACTGCTATTATTAAGAACCCCTTACATTAAATGCTGAGGAATATGGAATTTCATGTCACGTAGGCTGACAGAAATTCGATAAAACTGACGAAGGAAACCAGAATCAAAGAATGTATCAACTTGCCTCATGTCAAATCTCCTAAATTTCCAAATTGGCAAATTTCGGGTATGCTATGGCGATCGACAGTTCCCACTCTCTTTCAAGATCAATGACTCATGGTTACTTCGGACCTCCATACTTCTGCATTTATTCCCAATTCAATCTGACAGTGACTACGCTACCAAACAACACTTGTTTTATTACTTTTGGGAGTACATTTTTTTATTTGCAAGTTGAATTGCTTTAAACACATATTAATTCAATTTCATCTTATAAATTTTTATAAAAAAATTAATGTTATGGAAAAACAATTTATTGATTTTTTAAAATTAAAAATAAATATATGAGTGTCCAATTTTATTTTTGAAACAAAAAAATTAAAACTAAAAACTTTTATTATAAAACAATTTATTGATTTTTTAAAATTAAAAATAAATATATGAGAGTCAAATTTTATTTTTGAAACAAAAAAAATTAAAACTAAAAACATTTAGTATAGAATTTTTTTTTAAATGTTATATAATAACTTTCACATTTTATTATTGATTTTTGTTTTAGTAGAAAGAAAAACGAAATTTTGTTAACACTTCTTTTCCAATTTTATTTTTGAAATAAAAAAAATTAAAACTAAAAACATTTAGTATAGAATTTTTTAAAAATGTTATATAATAACTTTTACATTTTACTATTTTACTATTGATTTTTGTTTTAGTAAAAAGAAAAACAAAATTTTGTTAACATATTTTTATTTTGAAGTAATTAATTTTATGTATTTTTATTTTAATATATATATGATTTTATAAATGTTTATCTACTTTTCATTTATTTATATATATTTATTTACTTTCCATATCTATATTTAACAAGTGTTGCATGGCAGCGTAGTCTTTGTTGGGTTGAATTGAGAAAAAATGCACAGGGATGGGTAAAAGTAGCTAAGGCAGATGGAAACTGCAACGGAGATGTGGCAAGCAACATGTGATATCCATGCAGTAAATGACATGTGGCCTATAGAGCCCCATTTATTTTTTGAAAGTATATAATCTATTTTGCTATTTTGAAAATTTTTGTCTATTTTGTCTCTATATGTGGCACGAGAAAAAAAAGTTATATTCAAATTAAGAAAATACAATTTCTTTACATTCAACATAGTGGAAGATACAAATTTATGACGATATAAATATAAAGGGAGATAACAAACAATTAAATTTGAAATATATCAAAAAAATTACATTTGTGATATAAACTGGGATTGGGGCTCCCGCGGACCATAAGCATAGTGGAAGATAAAAAATTATGACACAAATATAAAAGGAGATAAAAAACAGTTTTGTTTGAAATATATCAAAAAATAATATTGTCTGTTACATATTCCTGGAAATTTAAATGTGTTTGTCATATAGACTAGGATTGGGGCTCTCGTGTACCATAAGAGAAATATGTACAAGAAATAGGATTGTAGAAAGAAGAAGTGGGCGACAATAGAGTGTAATACCTGAAAAGAATAAATTGAAAGGTATCAATCTTTGGCTAGACATTTCTATTTAAAAAAGTGGAATAACTGGGTTGATAAACAAAGCAGGATGTGATCAGTATAGACTTACAGTGATGGTACATATGACCCATTTTTCTATTTGCTTCCTGAGGCCTTTTCATTGATGTCATCGATGACTACTAGAATCGTGGCAACTGCCTATTGCCTTTCATCAGTGACCTGTTTCAATTCCCTTTCGAACCATTCTTCAATGTAACTTCTCATTGGGGTGACGTTGATCTCATTCTAGATTTTTATGTTGAAAAGTTTATCTTCTAATTCCCTGAAGTCGATAGAAAGATTACACAGAGACTGATCAATTTCCTCATTTTGTACTGAATAGTTGACTAGCCAGTTGTCGACATCATCTTGACCATATTCAAGGATGTTGTAAAACTTTTCTAAAGACAATGCCTTAAAAATATCAATCTGTTTATCGAAGGCTTGCTTAGTTAAGGGAAAGGAGTTGACGATTAAGTTGGGGTCTTGGAAGTCGTTGGTCCTTCCGACTAAGTTTATTCTGGTCGACTGTGTGAATAATTTTTCTTTCTTTGATATGGCTTGTTCACATGACTGGACAATGAGATGCAGGTTCTTCATTTTTTCTTTCCAGCATGCATTTAATTGACCGATCCGGTTTTTGGATGGGAGATCTTGTTGTCTTCTTCTCATTTCTTTCATGTTGTTGAAAATGGTGCCAAAAGGAAGGACCGTGTCTAAATAGAAATGTTCTTCATATTTTAGCTTCGCCTGCAAGTGTTCGAGCAAATTATGTTCCCTCCTTCTAAGGGAAGTCATGGTTTGTTATGTTTCCCACGCCTCAGTAATCAGTTTCATTATTTTCTTGATATTATTCTCCACATATCCTCTAAACGATGTGAGGAGGCTGGAGGATCCTTTTAACTTGGCTGCAGGGGTAGCAGGCATGGCTATTACCAAAGCATTGGCAAGCAATGGCATAGGAATCAAAGTTTCTTTTGATTCCTTGACTCGGTCCTTAAGTCTGGCATTCTCGACCTCAATGCCTCCAACGGAATCATATAGAGCATCTACGGTCACTATGTGAAGTCGACAGATTTGGGACGACCGCATCTTCGCAAGGTTAACCTCTGAACGAGATTTTCCTTTCTTATTTTTTACATCTTTCTTTTTCAATAATTAATTTTTTGGACTAGATGTCAAATACAACGCTCTAGAACATGAAGGATCCATATTCGTTAGAATTTTCGGTATCATATATGTCCATTGGACGACTATGCTGGATCACGTCTCCGGGATGATCAAGGTAGCAGAATACGCTATCCAGATCAGGCTCAAGTTTCATGTTCTCAATCTGAATTTTGGGCTCTTCCGCCTGTTCCACAATTTTGTTTCTCTTCTTGTCCACTGGAATCTTGTGAGAAATATCAATTTTAGGGTGAGGAGGGTCGTTATCTCCTCCTCCATTTGAAGAACTTTGAGTTGCTTTGTTGTTGTGGTGGGTCATTGGAGGGATGCTCCGCGATGTCGTACTTTTGGGAGTGTTATTCGCCGATTGAACACTCTTCTCACCGAGGTCTTTTCCTTGTTGCTTGTACAATTCAGTGGTGCTTTCCAGTGTGTCTAGGTAGTTGGCATCATAAGCAGGAGCGTTGTCTTTAGTGTCTCTATTTTCGGTCAGGTGTTTTTTGAAAAAAGAATTGTTGAAGCCAAGTGTTTGTAAATGTTGTAAAAAACAATTATTGGGGTCGAACCCTCTTAGGATTTTAGCATATCTTAGGATCAAGTTGCTAAAATGGGCTACGAATTCATCAATTTTGTTGACATTCCTCAACATGAAGTCCCCGACTTTCCAAGGCAAAGGAATGAACTGTTTTTTTCTCTTCTCTTAGAATAGATGCAACCAATAGTTATATTTCTTTGCTACTTCTGTAACAAATATTATGTCCATAATGTGACATGGAAGGAGAGCATGTTTTTCCCTGGAGCCAAAAATCCTTATCATAGTGTAATTATCCAGATGTTCAAATGCCCCCTTCCTGTCCAAAAGCTCGGTTGCCTGGTCAGATATGCAAGGAGCATCTTCTCCTAACAACAAAACTTTGAAAACAGACACAAAGCCATTAAAAACCTCATAAAAATAGTGGGAGGCCTTGTGCTTCCACAAGGCTTGGTACCAGAACGTTACTGGGTCGAATTCCTAGTTGACCTTCTTGGACAAAGACAATTTTCTAAACTGGCAGCAATCTGCTATCGTAAAAACTAAGTAGGATGACATATAAAATTTCTTCTTTTTGAAGCTTGACAATTGGGAACAGATTTCATGGGAAATTAGCTTGCCCCAATAAAAAATGGCTTGTTCATTGACTGTGAAATACAAAATATAAAGAGCCATCCGGTAAATAGTTGTTGTGGACTCCTGTCCCGTTATTCTTGTAAACATCCAGGCAATTTCCCAGAATGGATTTCTAAATGAACTAACCTACAATATTGTGATATCTTCAGGAACTACCATCGAGTCTTCCAAGAAATCGAGAAAGAGGCCCAACCCGTTATTATGCTTTCTTAGGAACTTCTTGGAATCTTCTCCTTTGAACGTCAATGTTGGCTCTGACAATCTTAACATATGGCGGAAGACCTAAGGTGACAAAGAAATAGAAGAGAGGTCCCACAGTGGAACAATTCTTTGGTCTGAAATAAATTTATCGACGCACCAAGAGACCAGCTCCTTACAGTCAAAAAATTCAGGGACACAACCTGCACGAGCAATCCTAGAGGTCCAAATTACTTGGTTCTGGGCGACAGGGGATGAGTAATAAGAATATGCCATGGACCACTAGAAGTTCTGGTTCTCGCGCCCGAGGATGTTCACTGTATCTCCAAAAAACTGTTGTCAAGATTATGCCATAGGTTTATGCGAACGTTCATTTGCTCTAGACGATGGTTGAAATGAACAGATGGAGGAGATAATATAACTCTCCGCAAATGTTGGTTCAATGCTTATGAATGGAAAAGCTCCTCGAGCCTTTCTCTCATTAATGACAATCTCTATGGGTGCTGCATAATGAGTTGTTAGCAATAAATCTTACTTATTGCATATTTAGAAGTGTGAAGGTGGTAGGTACGACGAAGAGAAATTAAGGATTGGAGGTTTTGCGAACGTGCCAACCCGATGACGTGCGAACGACATTTCATGATTTTGAAATCAACACTCGGAAGGGATAATATAACCCTTCGCAAATCTTGGTTTAATGCATATTAATAGGAGATATCCTTGAGCCTTTCTCTCATCAATGACAATCTATACGATTCTTGCACGATGAGATGTTAGAATTAAATGTCACTAATTGCATATTTAGAAACAAGATATATATATATATATATAAACATTTTTTTATTATAGACAAGTGTGAAGGTCACGAAGATGGGGAAGAGAAAGGAACGAATGGCAAGGTCTAAAAAGAGGTCGAACGGTATTCAAAATAGGGTTATAGGCGATACTCAGGAGAGGTGAGTGTCCGACGGTCAAATTTTATTTATCGGAATTTTTGACTGCAAAACGTGTAAAACAGAAGAGAGAGCGTGATGGGGCAGTTCAGCGGCCGGTTTGTATATTTGTGGAATTTCAGGAAAGTGTCTAAGTATGGAATAGGGAAATAGTCGGTCAGACTCATTTTCATAATTGAGGATTGAATATTTCGTGAATGGACCAACCCGACAAAGCGCAAATTTTGGTTTTATGCATATTAATGGGAGATCTCCTCAAATCTTGGTTTATCATTAACAATTGCTAATTTCATACTTAGAAATAAGATCTTATATATGATTGCTAATTGCTAATTGCAAAGGGCGCAGGAACAGGAAACAACGATTAGGAATTGGATATTTCTTGAACCCACCAACCCGACGATACGCGAAAGAAATTCGAAGAAATGGTGAATTATGGAAAGTGGACATACGAGCTTCAAAATGGGGTGACAATAGTTCCACAAGAGACGTGAGGACCCGACGGTCAAATTGTATGTCTCGGAAGTTTTCAGTGTAAAATGTGTACCACGAAAGAGGGAATGATAGGTAGACTATAATACAAAAGATAGTATGATGTGAGTCTGGTTGTAAATATGTATAACGCGGAAGTCAAGGTACTGTTTGCAAGTCAAAAAACAATAGAAGTGCAATCTAGAGCCCGCCTACCCGGGAATCCGTAGTTGGAGAAGTGGTTGGGTATGGAATGGGGAAGCGGTTGGTCAGAGTTGCGATATAAAAGAATGAGTGAAAATGTGAACCCGCAAGTCCGCCAACCCGCACAGCTAGACATTTTCAAAAAAATGACTAAGTGATGAGAAATATAAAGTGCAGGGAAAAGAGAAACGTGAATTTGGTTAAGTATAGAAGACGAAAAAGATGTACTAATATATTTACATCTGTAATATATATCTCATTTCCTAGCAAGATCTTTCTGCATGTTTCTGGAGAAGTTATATACTTATTGCATATACTTGGAAATAAGTGCGAAGGTGGCGAGCACAAAAAACAACAACTAGGAATTGGAAATTGTTTGAACCCGCCAACCCAACGATCCGCGAAAGAGATTGCAAGAAATGGTTGTGGAAAGTCGTAGGATGAGCTTCAAAATAGGCTGACAAGGGTTCCTGAGGAGACATGAGGCCCCAACGGTCAAATTGTATTGATCGGAACTTTTGACTGCATACTGTGTAACACGGAAGAGGGGATGATGTAGGAATATGGAAGAAAATTTGTATATCACGGAAGTCGGGGGGTTGTTTGCAGGTCAAGGAACACTAGAAGTGAACTCCTCCTGTCTAGGAATCTGCAAGCGAAAAAGTGGGGTAAGTATGCAATTGGAGGCACGAAAGAGATTCCAAGAAATGGCGAAATATGGAAAGCGGACGCAGGGGCTTCAAAACGGGGTGACAATAGTTCCCTAGGAGACATGAGCACCCGAAGGTCAAATTGCAGGTCTCAGAACCTTCGTGTGAAAACTGTGCATCACGGAAGAGGGTATGATGTGGGAGTGCGGCAGTAAATTTGTATATTGCAGAGGTCTGGGTGTTGTTTGCAGGCCATGGAACAATGGAAGTGCAATATAGAGCTCGCCTTCCCGGGAATCCATGATCTGAAAAGTGCCTAGGCGCCGAATGGCTAGTGGTTGGTCATAGTCACGATATAAAAGAATGAGCACAAATGTGAACCCGCGAGTCGGCCAACGCGTGCATTGAGACATTTTTATAAAAATGACTAAGTAACGAGAAAGAGAGAGTAGAGGGGAAAAAGAAACGGGAATTTGGTCAAGTATAGAAGAGGTAAAAGAAGGTCCAACATATTCAAATCTGCAATCGATATTCCATTTCCTGGCAAGATCTTTTCTGTATGTTGCTGGAGAAGTTGTATACATATTGCATATACTTGGAAAGAAATATGAAGGTAGCGGGCACATGAAACAACAACCAGAAATTTGAAATTTCTTGAACCTTGGAACTCGACGATCTATGAAAGAGATGTCAAGAAATGGTCAAGTGTGGAAAGTGGTCGGATGGGCTTCAAAACAGGGTGACAGGTTCCCAATGAGATGTAAGGCCCCAATTGTCAAATTGTATATATCAGAACATTTCAATGCAAAACGTGTAACACAGAAGAGGGGATGATGTGGGAGCCCATAAATAAATCTGCATATTGCAGAAGCCATAGTGGTGTTTGTAGGTCACAAAACAATGGAAAGTGCAATTTAGACAAAGGGGAAGCACTCGATTGAAATGCGTGAATCCACCAACCCCAATTAGAAAAAACGACTAAGTAACCAGAAAGAGAAATTACAGGGGATAAAAGAGTGGGAAAATAGAAAGCCAGAGGGCAATTTTCGTAAGCAGGAATTGGTTTCAAACAAGCCCCATTGATGCAAAACCATGATTTTCTAGTAATTGTTAGAAAATGCTTTGTTGAAGATTAGATTTTTATTACAACTTGTGGGAGTAAGTGTGTTCTTGATACATTCCTCCATGACTGTAACATATTAACTTAAGTATTAAACTACTTGCATTATGGATTGTTAGCATTAAATATTAATAATTGCATGTCTAGAAACAAGAATGACGATCTTGCTGCAACATTGTGATTTGGTATTTCTATGTTCTATCTGCATTACGAATAGAATTGAGCGTTGGTTTGAAACTGTCTGAAATTCATTTTTTGTTTCCATCAAATACTGATGGATCAACACAGTGCAATGTCACATAAGTTAAATGTTCCATTTAAGAACAAATTACTTAAGCAAATACAATATCGAAGAACTATGAGACTATCGAACCATGCCAATGAGAAGAGGTGTTAAATCTAGAAAAGAAGCAGCAACCAAGACTCCAAGGCAATTTTTTTAATAGTAAATCCATTAAAAAAAATAGAATAATGAGAATTGTATATCTATCCTTAGAAATTGGACCGAGTTCTTTGGGCCAAAACATTGAACATATTTTCCATATACATAGGCACAGGATCTTCAACATGCAGGAGCCATCGAGATGCTCTTCGACATGCATAAAAAACTGATTACCATGCTTTTTTTTTAGGAAATCCTCGCAGTCTTCTCCTCAATGGATCAATGTTCGGTGCCCCAATCTCAATATTTTGTGGAAGACCTGAGCCGACAAAGAAACAGGAAAGTGGGTCCGCAGTGGAATAAATCCTTGGCTTGAAGCAGATGAACAATAGTCCTGTGGTAAAATTGATAGTTCTCACAAGCTTCCCATGTGGAAGAAGACGAAAAACGTTGCAGGGAAAACAGAATAGCCCGAAACATAAATTTAGGACACACCAAGAAACCACCTCCTCACAGTTGAAAACTTCAGGGACACAGGTTTCACGTGCAATTCCAAAGGCCCAAATTAGTCCATTCTGAGCGGAAGGAGATGACTAGTAGGAATATGCCTTGCACCAATGGGAGTTCTAGTCCTCATTCCCTAAGATGTTAATTGTATTTCCAGAGAACAGGGCAGTGGTCCCGCAATTGAATAGTTTTTTGGCTTGAAATATATCTCTGGGAGCATCGACAAATCATTTCCTTACAATGAAAGACTTCCGCCTAGAACGAACTAATTTGGAGCTCTGGAATTCCTACTTTCGAGCTGTAGAGCGGCTATTGCGTTCGGCATCAATTTCTTTTCTGAAACCCCTTATTTTGGTGTTGTCAGGACCACCATTGTTGAGCTAGGAAGTGCTTCCCGTTATGGTTTATTTCAATTTGGGTGAAGGAGTGGGAACAGTCTTTGCATTGCCACCATCCATTGTCATCTCATCGTCCATCAGCTCATCTTCTTTCGGTTGGAAATCCATCGCATCAACCTCTATGCTAGCCATCAATGCAAGTGGGCAGGTTGTCTAAGTAGGCAGGGTTTCCTTCAAATTATTTGTCTTGAAATATATCTCTCGGTGCACCAAGGGACCATCTCATTTTTTGCTTCTGGGCGGAGGGAGATGAGTAGTAATAATATGCCCTGGAATACTGGAACCTCTGGCCACCATGCCCAAAGGTGTTTAATGTATCTAGATAAAACTATTGTGGATTTGTTGCCATAAGTTAATGACAATTTCTGTTTTCTCCAGATGATGTTTGAAATGAAAATTGGGGAGGGATAATATAACCCTCCGCAAATCTTGGTTTAATGTGTATCAATGGAAGATATCCTTGAACCTTTCGTTGATCAATGACAATCTCCAGGGTACGTGCATAGTGAGTTGTTACCATTAAAGCTTACTAATTGCATATTTAGAAAAAAGTGTGAAGGTGGCGGTGACGACGAAGAGAGATTAAGAATTAGAGATTTCATAAAGGCGCCAACCGGCCAACGCACGAAAGAGATTGCATCATGTTTGAAATGAATACTTGGAAAGGATAACACTCTTCTCTGCAAATCTTGGTTTAATTCGTATTAATGACAAATATTCTTCGGACTTCCAGACATTGATGACAATCTTAACAATTCCTTCATGATGAACTACTAACTTTAAAGATTTATATCTAGAAAGAAGTACAAAGGTAGCAGGGATAGCGAAGAGCGACTAAGAATTGTACATTTCATCCACCCACCAACCCACGAACCAGGTTCCAATAAATGCCCAAGTATGGAAAGCGGTCGTGCGGGTTTCAAAAATAGGGTCACAAGATATACCCAGGAGACGTGAGGGGTCGATGGTCAAATTGTATGTCACAATGACAGATTTCAGCCATCAATTTGTATATCGCGGAATTTTGGGTGTTGTTTGTACGTAGCGGAACAATGGAAGCGCAATGTTGAGCAAGTCTGTCCAGGAACCGACGATGGTGATAGTGGCCAAGTATGCAATGGACAAGTGGCTAGTGGACTCGTGATATAAAAGCATTAGACATACTCAAAACATGAAATATTGATGGGCTTGAAAACAGAGCCACAAGCTCTACTCAGGAGACGTGAGGGCCTGATGGTCAAATTGTATCTACCCCAACTGTTGAATGCAAAATGCATAACACAAAACAAGAGACAATGACAGATTTCGAGGGTCAATTTGTATATTGCGGAACTTCAGATGTTGTATATAAAAGTAGGAGACATTCGGAAAAAGGACCAAGTAAACAGAAAGCAAAAGAAAATGAGATAAATGGGAATTTGTTTGCTAATTTGTAGATCGTGGAAGTCTGGGTGTTGTTTGCAGGCGGCAGAACAATGGAAACACAATGTTGAACCCACCTATCCGGGAACCCGCGATTCAAAACATTTTTTCAATATGAAACGAGGAAGTAGTCAATCGAGCTAGTGATATAAAAGTAACAGTGGAAATCTGATCACGTGAATCCACCAACTCCCACACCTAGACATTTTCCGAAAAACGAGTAAGTAACTAGAAAGGGAAAACAGAGGGGAAAAAAAAATGGGATGGAAATTTTCGGAAGCGGGAATTGGTGTAAGAAATCCCCATTGATGGTCTCAATAGTAACTATGAAGTGCATTAAACATGTGAACAGGTTATTCAATCAAGGAATAGATACAACGAGCCATGTTTATATTTTCTAGGATCTGTTAGTATAAGAGAAGCATCAAAAAGCTACAAGAAAATCAATTTTGGGATGTTTTGTAAAGTTGTTGTACTGTTAGCTTCACCACCAGTATAACAACGACGAATTTGAATTTTATTCTTTATTGGACTTCACATTTTATTGGAATTTGCATAGTATATATTCTTTTATTTCAAATTATTCCAGGAGATTAATTTTGCTAAGTTCATCGATCAAGTAAAAGTGCTAAAAACGAGATAAAGGGGAATTTGTTTTCTAATTTGTAGATCGTGGAAGTCTGGGTGTTGTTTGCAGGTGGCGGAACAATGGAAACGCAATGTTGAACCCGCCTATCTAGGAACCCGCGATCAAAAAAGTTTGTTCAATATGAAATGAGGAAGTGGTCGGTCGAGCTGGTGATATAAAAGTAAGTGGAAATCTAAAGATGTGAATCCGCCAACTCCCGCACGTAGACATTTTTTGAAAAATGAGTAAGTAACCATAAATGGAAAGCAGAGGGAAAAAAAAAGGGGGATGGCAATTTTCGGAAGCGGGAATTGTTGTAAGAAAGCCCATTGATTTTCTTAACAGTAACTATGAAGTGCATTAAACATGTGAACAGGTTCTCCAATCAAGGAATAGATACAGCGAGCCATGCTTATAGTTTCCAGGATCTATTTGTATAAGAGAAGCATTGAAAAGATACAAGAAAATCAATTTTGGGATGTGTAAGTAAATTTATTGTACTGTCATCTTCACTGCAAGTATACCAACGACGAATTTGAATTTTAATGTCCTCTCGTTGATATGATAGTTCCATTGGACTTCTCATAGTATATATTATTTTGTTTCAAATTATTCCAGGAGATTAATTTTTCTATGTTCATCAATCAAGGAAAAGTTCTAAAAACGAGATAAAGGGGAATTTGTTTGCTAATTTTTAGATCACGGAAGTCCGAGTGTTGTTTGCAAGTGGCGGAACAATCAAAACGAAATGTTGAACCTACCTATCCGGGAACCCGCAATCCAAAAATTTTGTTCAATATGAAACAGGGAAGAGGTCAGTTGGGCTGGTGATATAAAAGTGAGTGGAAATCTGAACACGTGAATCCACCAACTTCCGCACCTAGAAATTTTCTAAAAAATGAGTAACCAGAAAGGCAAAGCAGACGACAAAAAAGAAAAGGGATGGCAATTTTTGGAAGTGGGAATTGGTGTAAGAAAGCCCCATTGATGGTCTTAATAGTAACTATGAAGTGCATTAAACATGTGAACAGGTTCTTCAATCAAGGAATAGATACAACGAGCCATTCTTATAGTTTCCAGGATCTGCTTGTATAAGAGAAGCGTCGAAAAGCTACAAGAAAATCAATTTTGGGATGTCTAAGTAAATTTATTGTACTGTCATCTTCACCGCAAGTATAACAACGATGAATTTGAATTTTAATGTCCTATCGTTGATATGATAGTTCCATTGGACTTCGCATAGTATATATTCTTTTATTTCAAATTATTCCAGGAGATTAATTTTGATAAGTTCATCAATCAAGGAAAAGTGCTAAAATGAGCCACACACTACATTTGCATCACAGAGATTATATTAAAGGGCAAAGAATGTCCTATATAGTCTTTAAGATCATAGAAAAGTTGGGAAGATCCTGAATGTATTATTAATTTTCCAGAACGAAGCATACAATCAAGAACCAAGTAAACACCAAATGTATTGAAAGTTGAGGAATAATGAAATGCATGAACATAGAAGGCCTCAAGAAAGATCCCACAAGGTTCCATAGAGCAATACACATCGACCTTTTCATCAAACAATTTGATATAAAAAAAAAACACATCGTGGCATTGGTTTTCTCTTACATCTGGTATATGTTCCCACGGGAAAAATAACCGGGGCCATGGGATATGAACAAAAGTCTGCCAAATACAAGACAACACAAAACTAGTGAAGCTTCGCCACTGTACGCTAGCTATAACCAGACCTCAAAATGGGGAACAAGAAAGTTTTCGATTACTATTTTATCATTAAGCAAGATCACTATGGACATTTCCTTCTGATAGTTCCATGGTCTATCACTACCAGTTTTAACAATGCCAAATTTCCAATATTATTGTAAATTCCTGATGATTCTGCCCAGAGGAGAAAGCTAATTGGACGGTTCAAAGGATGGGACCGAGTTATTTATAGCTAGATACATTTTATGGGGTTTTATCTCATGCTTCCCATTTCTGGGCTGAACAATCTTATGCGTGTGTACATCACCAACAACCGCACCTTCCTATATGAATTCCAATGCCCGAACTTCCCAATCTCTATAACGAGATATGAAAATCTCAATTTCATGTTTCAATCCATGCTGAGTCCTTTTTCTTCAATTAGGGCATCGAGAAAATGTAGATATCATACCCTAAATGTATAGTTGGAGACCAATTTTTACTTTATTCGGGCACCCAAAAAAAATGCAGAAATCCTGCCATGGCTATATAATTGGAAAACAATTGTCCAACTTGGGCACCCAAAAAAAGTGTAGACTCCTCCATCAAATCCACAGCCAGCCACCATTTTTGTTTTATTTTCACACCGAAACAAATATGCAAAATTATTACTGGGAGATGCAAAAAAACATCAAAATAACAACATAGATTGCATTTGTAATTAGATTCTCCTTGTTGTTTCAAGTGCACAAGAAGAGACAAAATCTATGGAAAGAGAATTTTATAGCTATAGATGTAAACTCTAAAGAACTCGAGTCCGATGAACATTCATTCTAGGTGTTGAAGAAAAATTATAGACACACATGAGATATTTTCATTTCCTGCAAAAGCT
>JASDQU010503631.1:59084-70520 GCA_032191745.1 Picea mariana
TTGACTTGTTACATGTATTGCTTTGTTTACATTTTATCCTTTTTGTAAACACTGACATGGATATGAGGATTGTGTTAGTGCCAAATTGTTCTATTAAAAGTTTAGGATGCCTAAATAAGGATTTGGTGGATTTCAATTATGATGCCTCCAAATTTTATAGATTTAATCATAACTCTTATACACAAAGACCAAAGCTTTATATATCAAATGGATACATACATGTATTAGATCTTTCGATTTTAATTTGACACCAATTAAATTGATGTTACCTAATAAATGGATTTTTTTCCAAATTTTATAGATTTAATCATAACTCATATACGAAAGGATCAAACATTTATATCTCAAATGGATACATAAATGTATTAGATCTTTGGATTTTAATTTATGACACCAATTAAATTGATGTTACTTAATAAATAATTTTTTTTCCAGTAATGTTCTAGGATCATCTACTCATTTGAACTTCTTAGTCTTTGACTTGCATTGAATATTTCAGATCCATTTGTTTTGTATAGTGATATTTGATGTAAACCTTAGTATAAAATCTAGTGGAACCTAGAAATAATCAAGATTATCTTATTTGACCTTATCTAAATGTTCTAGATGTTTTGGCATTTTTCACCAGAATGTCGTGATATAAATTTGGGAAATTTTGCAATTTTATGTTGTTTAAATATCATTTTTGAACGCATAAATGGATTCACTGTCTGAAAAAACCCCAGGGAACTTAGATTATATAGACTTAACCACTCAAACATGTAGATCCAACAATTTCTCACCAGTTTTCGGCCAAAATTAAATGAATAATATGCCCAAAATAGAGCCAAAATGTAGAATGTTTAGACTACAACAATCTCATTTATCTCTAATTTTAAAGGCACAAACTAAGTGATTGATGAATGGAATTTATCAATGAAGCCATTAAAAGTGTCTCAAGTTAGTCGTCATCTTGGAAAAAATAACCACACAATAAATGACATTTATCAATGAAACCCAATAAAAGTGTCCTAAGATAGTCATAGTCATGGTCTAAGATAGTCATAGTCATGGGAAAAATATTCACATAAGAAAAATTACCAATTGAGATTGGTCCATTAAATCAAGGGGTGTGATGCATTTACCCATTGGTTGAAATAAGGTCACCTCCTAATTATTGTGATGCCTAATTGTAATGTGAATATTAAATTTCGATTCTTAGTTATTAACGATTGGAAACTTGACATACTTCTAGTAGTACATCATGAAGATATTCTTGCCATATTGTCATTTTGATCACGATACCCTGATGGCATAACTTGGAAGTCTAAAGACGTCCCCCAGACACTAATAAATTCACGCTAACCATCACCAAAGGCGGGTCATTAGGCTAACTCGGGAGCAAACAGACCCACTTTTTAGGCAAAATAATGGGCCTGAATTCGACCTGATTTTCAGGGATAGCTCAAGTTTTTCATGGATCAAATTTCCATGCATTTTAGAACCCTACTTTAGGGGTTTTTCCCCATTTTAAACCAACCCAAATGCTTAGAAAATCGACTAGAATTATGGATTGGCCAAAAATTTAAAACTGCACTGCCTGAGGACCTGCCAGAAAGGTAACTTGGGAGGGAAGATTGCTTCCAAGTTAGCCTAATCCCATTGTAAATTATCTTGGATATCTTTTAAGTATAACACCAAAAAAGGTGGGTCATTGTGAATTATCTCGCATCTCTTTGAACTCTAATAACGTCCTCCACACTCTATTAGAGTCACCATGACTACTGCTAAAACTGACTTCGAATAAAAATCACCAAAAATGACTTTTTGTTTCTTTGGTTTTCCACCAGACTGAATATGGACATTTTTGGTTCTTCATAGGCGTGGTGGTACAATTTTCTCACAATCAATACAAAAACATTAAGATATTTAAATGTAGTTTTACTTGTATGGTCCATAGTATACAACTAGACCCATGACACTTTACAATGCTATATCCACGGTGAAACAACAGTAAGAATGCCCATATTATCGCATCAACATTATCACATACTTTAATGAAGAACAACAATAAGAATTCCCATATTGTTTCATTGGCATTATCACCCATTTTGATGAAGATTTCTTACAAATTCGAGGTCAATGGACCTTTCATCATAGAACTATGGAATAAATCATGCAATGTACAAACCTTGGGAATTTTGGGGACTCCTTTGAGTTAGGACTACCTAGAGATTTAAAAGCAAAGGTGGAGTAAGTGCCTCACTTCCTTTACTTCCATGTGAGGAGTCTTGGTAGGGGTGCATCACTTCCTTTTTCATGGGTAATACTATGCATTTATATGAAGAGTCTTTGAAGGGGTATGTTATCACTTGAAAAATGTTCATTAAGCAATAGAGGCAATTACCATAGAAGTCATCAGTTCAAAAATTCATACTCATAACTGTTGATAAAGCTCATTCAGAAAAATCAAGAAATTAAGGAAAGGAAACTACAACGACTCAACGTGACTTCCCAAAGGATAATTTGGGCCATCAATGCAATTAGCGTGACTTTACATAAAAGGATTTGCACTGACAGCGCATCAATGCGATTAGGAAAAGCAATGTGTTACCAAATGGAATTGTTTGGGTCAATTCAGCCTTAGATTTTTTATTTTTATCCTTAGTGTTGTTTAACTTTTACGTTTGTCCTCTTCCTTATAGTATTCTTAGGTCTTAGCACAAATAAATTTAAGTTTGATGTTGGCCTAAACCCTTGGTTGATATATCCATCCTCATGACAAGATTAGATAAGCCATCATCCTTATTCAACCACCACCCTGACATGTCACCACTTCCACGATGTACTAAAACCCCTCCACTTTGTCTCTCTACCTATTATAAGGTCAAATCAAGTTTGTTTTGTATGTTTCCATCTCATCAGACATTTCGTAGTGCATATCAAGTACAATTTCCTCTGATTGCCGTAATTTCACTTATGATTCTTTTTCATCCGATCTCCTTGTTTTCAACACTCATGTTTTTAAGGAAATAATTTGGGATTTCATCATTTAAATCTTTTCTAACTGTTTTCCCATGATTTCAAATTGCTCCTAGCTCGACGCTACAAAAATATGTGTTTTCAGACAGGTGCTACGAAAAATGTTTCGAACTGGATGGCGAGAGTGAGTTGGAGGTTATACCAGCTTCATGTGGATTCGTCAAAGCTCAATCCTATCAATTTTCAAGCCTCAACCTCTAGGTACTCCATGATCATTTTAAGCTTTGTTGAAGGAAAATAAAGGATGTTTTTATCATCTCTTCTCCTAGGCGCTATGAACTAATGGTCCACGCTACGAATTCTCCCTCTTACCTCTGTTGTCACAATTCTCAGCCAACTGTAGAGCTCTCGGCTTACTTTACTAAAGATTGAGAAAACCTTGCTGTCAAGCCACCATTCTTATCTCTTATTTGGCTTATGTTTCTTATGCTGCGAATTCTTCTACGAAACCCCTATTTGGCACTATAAACCATGTACATAAAATCAACACTATTATCCACTTACCTCAAAACCTTTACTACTTGGTTACCATTAATATTTTCATTCTAATTTCAAGTCTAAATTCTATCTATTTTCGAAATTGAAATGAACTTTGTTGATAAAGTTATGATGATTTTGCAAAATGATGGTGAAGTGTTAAACTAAATCTTTTGCAGTTGCTTTCTCCTTGCATCTCCATTTTTCCTATATGGTCTTCTTTCATTTCCTAACTATAAGTTTCCCTTTCATAATCCTAGGGGCTCAAATAGGTTGAAGAACATTAAAACCCTAGATGGAAGCTAGCTTTGAAAAAGATTATCCATCCAAACCCTAAGACCTCTGTCTTTCTAGTTTGCCTCTTGCATCACTCAGACTGTTTTCTCAGTTTTCTTCCTATAACATCAATGGATGCTCCATAGTAAAAGAACGCTCACAAGGGTGGGGTCATAGTGAGGGATGAACCCTATGACATGTAGTTGTTTGTTGTTGAACCTTTGATTAGAGAGGTCTTCCAAAGAGTGGGATGTTTTAATTTTTGTCAGAAGATGCAGAGGGGACACCCTGAGGTAGCTAGAGAATTTGCCTTCAATTTTTATGGAACGAAAAAAAAGTCCATGACTCTTGAAATTGAGGTATCTGAAGCAACCATAGCATAAACTATTGAGATACCAAACATCTGTGATAGATGGTTTAATTACATGAATATAAATTCCACCTTCTCTAAAGAATTCCTTAAGCCATAATGTCAGGGAGATAAGCTATCAAAGGGAGTGCCTAGGAGCCACATGGTTGAAGGATTTGATAAGATGCTATGGGTGATCCAGAGATATTTCACCTATGAGGGAAGGTTGCATATGATTTATCAGTACCACATTAGACTTTTGTTGCACTTCATAGGCAAAGACCTCATGAACCTCCCTTTCTATTCATATAGAAGCATTGGGAAAATTGCTGACAGGGTCCAAGCCAAGTCCATGGCTATGGACACAAGTGTTTTTCACTCAGGGTTGATTAAAATACTTGTGATGGAGGATTTGAAGATGAAAAACATTGACTGAGATCAGTTCATTGCCTCTACACATTTGCAATTAAATGTTGCTCCTACTCCACATTCTAAAGTGCAGAGTCCTCTTCAGGTTGATAGCACTTTTCACACAGAGGCAAGTAGGAAGAGGAAGAGAAAAGACATTGCTAAAAATGATGAGGTTCCTAAGGGACAAGAAGAAGAAGGGGGATATCATTACTCTCCACAAAGGGAAGTTTCACCCCAACCAGGTTCAGAATTAGCAGAAAATACATCAAATAGAGCCCCAGGAACAAAAGGAAGGAGGTTACTCTTCCCCTCACCAGCTACTACAGTTGAAACTAAAGCTAGGAGGCCCTTCACCACGTCATCAACCAATAAGGAAAGTGTTTAAAAAGAGGACATAACACAATATCCCATTAAGAGAAAGGGCAAAGGTAAAGTTGAAGTTGTTGAAAAACATATTGAAGTCATAGAAATAACCACTCCCCCTGAAAACCCTACTTTTAAAAGGCTCATCAGACAACTGTTGACGGGTGAAAATGAACGCTCTCCAACTGGAAGAGTGGATCCGGTCCGGGGTTCTCTAAATAACCCAAGTTGTTTGGGGTAACCCACCCTGATGGGTTTAGCGGCTCCGTTGGCCGATCTAAGTCCTAGAAAACAAATGAAAACTACACTAAGAAACTAATCTAAATAAAAACAATAATTAAAACAAACTAATAAACAAATCTAAACTACATATATACAATCTATTACCTAAATCATACAACTATAATTGTACAAAATTAAATGTTTAATTATTAACAAAATCAGCTTCAATTACAAATATACAATATTTACGAATTACAGATTTAAATTAAAACCTACAAAAATCATTTGTAATCTGTCCTAAGACAGCGAAACTATTATTTTTTATTTTTATAATTTTATGAAAAAGAAATAGAATAAAAACTATCTAAGCTAAGCAACTAAAATAATAACTCTAACTATGAATCTAAACTAATATATTTATCTAAACTACTTAAATAACACTAATAAGCTAACTATTAAACAACAAATAACAAACTGACCTGAGGTAGCGCTTCAGGTTGGTCTTGTATCCAACAGTCGATTTAGTTATTCGGTGGGAGGAAACCCGCACCGGATTATCCATGAACTTCTCATAAACAAGAAGCAGTTGTGCTCTTCAAATATAAATGACAGGAGAAACAAGACATAAAAATAACAACAATTTTATTATTTACAAACCATCACAATTAGATAAATCTGTATGCAACAATTTGTGCAAAACAATTCAATTAATGAAAAAGATAAACCTGCATTCATTAAATTGAATTAAAATGATTGTTGTATTTTTAAATAAGAGATATTAGATATGGACAACATATAAATCAAATCACATCAACATGCAATGAATTATGATAGCTAAAGTAGTCGATAATTAATTGCAAACTGATATGCAGAAAACCTGAAACAAAAGTTTGATATATTGAAAGCGAAAGCTGTTACAAGACATCAACTTTCATCTCAGTCTGAATCATAAATCCATAGTCTGGTTCTATCCATAGTGATGATGATGGTTTTACAAAAAATAACCAGTATTTAAAGACTTCCCACAGGGTAAAACATCCTTGTGGGAATTATCAAAACAGTTTACAGAAAATCTGGAGATAATCTCCCAACTCTAACTAAAACTAACACCTTATAATAAAACTGTATCACAAAAACATCTCTCAAACTGCCACAGCATGCCACATTGATCATTGCAATTCATATGAACCTAAAAGGGGACAAAAATAGACAAGATTAGAGGATATTTTGTTGATAAAATTGACAAGAATCTAATTTTTAAGACTAGCTATAGAATCTTGCGATTCTGTAGCTGGTCTAAATTGAACACATAATCATTTTAAAACCAATTTGAATCTTAAAAAAATATATTCAAACTATTAAACAAAAATTTAGTTGCTAATTTGAAACCAAATGGAATCGTGGTCAATCGAAAGGTAACAGAGATACATGCACTCTGTTCAACATTTGTTATCACCAATTCGGGTAAATATAATCACTTAGATAATTGGACAGCAATGAAATCATTTTCATGAACCAAATCCAATTGACACAAACTGTAACCGGTTAAACAAATCATTTATGCAATAGTTTATGTCGCCTCATCCATTAACAAAATCATTGCCGAATCACAACGAAATCAACAGGATTGTTTTTCAAATTAATAGAATTGTATCAAACATATACCAATGATCATGCTAATCGTGGCATGCAACAATTGTTTACAAATCAAATCAAACAGGAACGAATCGAAACAGTTTGGGGTCGACCAAAATAGTTATGCAAAATCATATCAATCAACACAGCCACACGATTTTTAGCAAATAGATCTTTTGCACAGGTCGAATGTAATCAAAACCCAAACGAAAATATTGATTCCATACAAAACAAAGTTGTTCCTGGTAAATCAGAATCAACAGAGTTGTTTTGAGTATATTAGAAGCAAACGAAGCTAATCGAAATCAATCCAAATTGACTGTCCTAAATCAGACGAACATAATTGTTTCAAAAACAAGCCAAACAGAATAAAAAACAAATCAATAATTTATACTAAACTGAGAATAATAAAATCTCATTAACTAAATGATCGCTGTGTCCAAGTTTTGCGAACAAATTTCCCACTCATGATTCATAACGAAATTGATTTGGTAAAATAAAAAGAACAGAATCATTTTGAATCAAAACGAACAAAGCTATAGAAAGCAAATTCAATTGGATATATTAATCGAAACAAACTCACAAAGCGAAATTAATATCGAAATTCATACCTGAACAATCAAAACACAACTCGGTCATGATAATTTAGAATTGACGAAGGCTGTTATTGCCTCGACGTTCCTAAAGATAATCGAACCGGTGGTTTTTTGTTTCTTTTCATTGGCCTGAAGCCTATCTCTTTCTTTTGACAGTACTGTAACTTGCTCCTCCAACGATTTGATATTTGATTGCAATAAGGGAACGTTGATGTAATAGTTCTCTAGCCACACATTACATTGGATGCATGATGATTGCTCAGGCTTTGACATAACAGGCGAGGGTTTGTTTAACTCACCGGGGGTTTCATTGTGCAACTTGATTCCCGGGTAATTCGGGTCGTTTTTGAGGCACGTGGGTAAATTAGACACATAATCATAGGGTTTCGTAGAGCATAGGCCATGGGAATAGGGGTACTCTTCAGCTAGGAAATTCTCGATATCGGAGTCCAAGTCCTCGCTCATTACTATGGGCAAGTCTTGATATCAATCGAGCATTTTTCTTCCCCTTTCTGTTGATAGTAGTATCATTGTTGCCTTTCTTCCTCACAGGTCTTTTGACAACCTTACTATCATCCTTAGCGCATGGGTCAACCAAGGCATCAGGTAGGTCCAAGTCGGGGCAAACTAAGGGTTTGACAGGGGCAGAAGGATATGCAGTGTCACGGATGGTCCAGCCAAAGTCTCACTGACCACAGCCTTGTTGATTTGAGTAGACTCTGGATCAGCAAAGCCATTTCTAGATAGAAAGGCTTTCCAATTATCACCATTAAGGCTCAAATGGTGGACGATGATGAGTTTAATCAAGCCATGATGAAAAAGGCTGCTATCAGCCTTCTCACTCTTGAATCTCTTAGACATCTTGTAAACACTATGCAAGAGGTAATGATGCATGTTCAAAGGATAACCCATGAAATTCATCAATAACCAGAGGTGATACAATAAAACCAAGCCATACCAACCTTCACAGCTCACAAATTGTTTCACAATTACCAAAATATTGTGCCACCTGGGTTTGAGGGTAGAAATAGGCATACCTTTATCATAGGAAACAACCTTTCTTGATACAAATAGTAATGGCCATGACACCTCATCGACTTTGGAGTTTTTAAACCATCATTGGCCTGTAGCTGCTAGTCCTGTAGCAGAGCTTATGAACTCCTCATTGAGCTCGAGCTATATGTCATCGAATTTATCCCTACACTCATCAAAGGTGAGGGTGAATTGTTGGGCAACCGAAAGGTTGAAACCCTCGAACCTCTATATAAACACCAGCCAGCCACTGTTTCCAAAATCCTTACGGGCATTATCGAATAGTAACAGAGCTTGACTACCGTTTGGCTCTATGCGCACCACTGGTGCCATAGACAGGAGCACACGGTGAGCGAGGTGAACGGGCCAGGGTTTGAACGAAGTATACACAGGGGCAGAACGCTCACAGGCTTAACCGAAAACTAGCAAAGGTGAACCGGGATAGGGGGAAAGAATTAATGACAGAATGTGCGAAGGTGGTGGAGCTATTTCGGCCCATGCAAAACAATCATTTCCATAGTACAACCGACGATGCATATAACGTTTCAAATCACTATGCATATGTTAAAAACCATGCCATTCAAACAATCAATGAAACCTATGGTAAGTCGACCAAACATTTGCACGAGCAATAGTTTTATCATATCTTTAAAACCAAACAATGAATCGAAATCAATACCAAGGGTTCGATCACATGAAATATGTGTTGTGTGATATGATTTATACAAAGGGTATAACCACAATGCCAATCATTTTCATCAAACCAATGTGTCAAGGGAATCGATCAAAGACTAGAGAAATCAAACCATCAATAAACCAACGATTGAATCACAAGCCTTAACAAGTCAAATTAACAATTGAAGAATGGAAATTGAATAAGGATCTTGGAGTCTTGTCGACTGTATAATCATAATCAAATTGGAAACGCAATGGGCATATCGACAAGAATGATCACAAAAATCCAGTGATGATTTTAATGTGACTTCAAAAACCAAGTTTTCATGCTTGCTGTCGTGAAAACAAGAACCAAGGTAAGTGTGCAAACACACGAAACAATATTGTCATTTTATTCAAGGATTGCGATGAAAATCAAGGTTTGCAAAACATTGGTGTAGGCAGCTTATAAGGATAGTATAGAAATGTGAATTGGATGCCAACAATGGCGACACACTGGTAGAAGCAGTTATCTCTGCTAAAAGAACAAATTCTGATCATGATAATGAGAAAAATTCAAACTCAAAAATAATGACCAGAAAATCGCATAAACATCATCATTAACCAAATATTCCAACAGTGTTTAAAAGATGAGAAATGATATTAGTCTTGAGACAAGCGAGACACGCTATTAAAGATAAGATCCTCAATACTGTTGACAGAGCCACTGCTGCCAGCAGGCATCCATAGCCTCGACAGGGTTGCCATTTAACCCACTCTGACATTCGTATCCTGCCAAGAAGTTCTAGATCTAAATAAAGGACATTTTAAGGTCAAGAGGTTTTATATTTGCAATTTTTCATATATCCGACATTGCTTTGCTACCAACAGGCATGTTCAGTACCCCAACGAAGTTGTCTTGGTGTCATGCATGCATTTACCTGCTGCTAGCAGACCTGTTCAGCATCCCGATGGGTTTACAAGCACTTCCCACAGCTCTTTTATTGATTTATTTTGTTTTTTAAAGATATATAGTTGAGCGGGGTGACACTGAAAATTATGATATTTTAACATATTTTTTTCAGACCTTAGTAGAATTTTTTTTTAGAACTGTCCTTTATTAAGATCCAGAGATGGTTTATTTACAGAAACAACCTTCTAAGGCAGGGAGACATCTTCCTAGTCATTCCCTTAAGGAATAGAGACAGCGTAAAAAGATAATGGATGATCGCAACCAGCTTATCTCAAAGATTGAAATCAGTTAACTTCTTTCAAACAACAAACTTTTTGCCAACACAGATGTAAATTTCAGAAGTATACAATTGATGTCTATACAATTTTTCAGCAGTCATTTCAGTGAAGGAATTTTCTGTTTACCTTGTCCGAATAGTTCAAAAAAAATGCAGGTATGTGTTTCCAAAAGAAAAACTGATAAGCGAAAAGGAGAAATCAAAGCCAAAACAGGAAAGAAAAAGAAAACAAAAATAAAAATATGTACATAGTATACAGAGAGTTATCATCAAGCAAACTATCTTTTTAGAGCTTGGCCATTCACCGGATAGGTGTCAGGTTGCCCCTCTAGATTCTGTAATCGGAAAGAACTGGGACAAAATTTTTCAGCAATTAAAAATGGTCCAAGCCATAAGTTCTAAAATTTCGTGTGTTCTCCCTTTCCCTCATGCGACTTGTCCCATTTCAAGACAAGGTCACCTATTTCGAAGTTCCTATCAGAAGAAGAATTGGAATCGAACCAACTTTTAACCACTAGTTGATGTTGATCTAACTTACATTTAGCTTGGGCTCTTACCTCTTCTAGCTTCATCAAAGCGTTAATTCTATTTTCCAAAGGGGGACAATCTTCTTCTTGAATTTTTTGTGATAGTTGTAGTGAAGGAAGAAGAATGTGTGGTGGCAGAATTGTTTCTCTGCCATAAACGAGAGAGAAGGGGGAGTTACCTACAACAGTTTTTGGTGTTACTGTTGGGTATGTGTTATATTCTTTGCATGAGTAGTAGTGTCTGAGCGCCTGCACCGGGCGCGCGGGGGGGTTAGAGGGGGGCGGAGCCCCCCGCGCAGGGGTTCAGGGGCAGCGCCCCCGAATTTTGTTTTTTGGGCCGACATATTTTCGCCAGTTTCCGGCCGACATATTTCTGGCCGACATATTTTCGAGACCACATGATATTAGGTGGTTTTCGGTACATGGTTTTTTGTCGATGGTTTTCTAGTTCCGGTTAAGGAATTAGGGTTTTGGACTAATCCAGGTCATTGGGTTAGGGTTTTGGATGCCGCTGGCTCCTATATGTATATTGTATTGTAAACAGTGTAAAGCAATGTATCAATATAATATATGTTGGTTTTCCCGGTTTGGGTTTCCAGGTGAAAAATCTCTGTGTAATGTTT
>JASDQU010503631.1:70620-80987 GCA_032191745.1 Picea mariana
ACATATTTCCGGCTAACATATTTTCGGGACCACATGATATTAGGTGGTTTTCGGCACATGGTTTTTTGCCGATGGTTTTCTAGTTCCGGTTAAGGAATTAGGGTTTTGGACTAATCCAGGTCATTGGGTTAGGGTTTTGGATGCCGATGTCTCCTATATGTATATTGTATTGTAAACAGTGTAAAGCAATGTATCAATATAATATATGTTGGTTTTCCCAGTTTGGGTTTCCAGGTGAAAAATCTCTGTGTAATGTTTGTATTTGCCATTATATATTTTCTGTTCTTTTATGAATATCATTTTGCAGTAGATATTGTACAAGGTTAGAATTTACAGTTACCCTATCAGCCCAAATTGTGTTTAACAATGCATTGTGCCAGTTTTTGTGATTTTCAGCCACCGTTCTCTTGATGGTTTTAATCAAATTCTTATTTGTTGACTCTGCCAATCCATTGCCCTGGGGGTAATAGCTAGAAGAATACTTCAATTTACTTCGTTTTTCTAAAGAGAACTCGCTCATCTCAAGAGACAAAAATTAGGAAGAATTATCGAATACTAAACAGTCAGGGATACCAAAACGAGTGATAATATTTGAAATTAGAAAGACAATTACCTGACTGGTATTCACAGTTCTTAATGCGGCAGCTTTAGACCATCTGGTGAAATAATCTGTGGTTGTTATGATAAAATTATGCTGCTGTGAGGATGGCAGATTGATTGGACCTATAATATCCAAGCCCCACTGCTGAAAAGGGGAGTCTACTGAAACGGGCTGCAGAGGAAAGGTTGGTTTCTATAACCACCCTGATGCTTTTTGAAAAATAATACACTTGCGACACAAGACATGGGCGTCTCTAAAAAGTGTGGGCCAGTAATAACCGACTCTCAAAACCTTATGGGCAGTGGTGTCACCACCAAAATGACCGCCAACTTCTCCTGCATGCAATTCTAGTAAGACTTTTTTTGCTTCTTCTTTTTCAGGACAACACATTAGTACGCCATAAAAATTTTGACGAAACAGGATACCATTAATCAAATGAAAGGAAGTAGACTTTAATCTCAATGCTCTTCTTTTAGTGGGATCTAGGTGACAGGGAGCTGACCCATGTTCAAGACAGAATTTTATATCGTCATACCAGGGACTGACAGAGTTTTGTGCCCAGCAGATTGCATTTTGATTGTGCTGTCCTAGGTTTGACATATCGTTTTCTTCTTGTTGTCCTTCGGCTGAATCAACAACTAACTTGCATAACCCTTGGCCTCTCACTATTTGAGCCGGGGTAATTTCTATGTCGTATTCCTGTAAAGAAGTAACCTAGTTAGCCCTCTTTTCTCCTATTTCTTTCTGCACTAACAGGTTCCTGACAGCGGGATAAGGGACAATAACTTTCATCCTAGATTTCAAAAGATAAGACCGGAAGTGCTTGAATTTTTTGAAAATAGCGTAGGCTTGCTGGTCTACCACTGGGTAATTAAGTTCCGTGCCTTTGAAAGCAGAGCTCATAAAGGCAATGGGTACTTCATTGTTTTCAACGTTATTTTGAGTTAGGACGGTGGCGTAGGAATGGTCAGAAGAAAAAGTGTAGAGCGTGAAGTCTTGGGAAAAGTTGGGGCTCATGAGAGAAGGAGCGTCTATTATGGCTTTCTTTATTGCAATAAAATCTTGGTTTTCTATGGGTCCCCAGTGATATTGTGCGTCTTTCTTAATTAAATTTTGTAAAGTACTGACCATTTCAGAGAATCTAGGGACAAATAACCTCACGAAGTTAATCTGGCCTAAGAAAGACTGCATAGACTTTTTGGAAGTAGGAGGGGGAAGTTTGGAGATGACTTGAGTCCTTTCGGGGTCGATAATCATCCCTTTGCTTGACACAGTAAATCCTAAGAGTTTAACTTGTTCTACTACAAAGATGGATTTTTTAGGATTCAAGGAAATGTCGTATTTATGGCATCGCTATAGAATGGCTCGTAAATGAGCTAGTTGATCGGTTTTGTTTTTAGAGAATACAGTAACATCATCTAGGTAAACTATGACAGACTGGTTGATTAAGCCTTGGATAGTAATTTCCATTGCTCTCTGGAAAGTGGCACCAACATTAATCAATCCAAAGGGCATTTTTCTATAAGCATAGGTGCCCCATGGAGTGTGGAAGGTAGTTTTAAGTTGGTCTAGAGGAGACATCAGGACTTGGTTGTACCCCGAGAAACCATCCAATAAGGATAGCCTCTCAAAACCAGATACCCGTTGAATGATCTGTTCCATGGGTGGGATAGGGTAGTTGTCTTTATCAGACTCTCTATTAAGGTTTCAGAAATTGATGCATAGTCAGATTTCCCCACTGTTCTTCTGAACAGGGACAAGGTTAGAAACCCATTGAGTGTGCCTAACAGGGAAAATTATCTTGGCATTTAAGAGCTTATTTAATTCTTTTTTAACGGTCGATTCGAGCTTAGGGTGCATTTTTCTTAATTTCTGCTGAAAGGGTAAGGTTTGAGGTTTCGTAGGAATGACGTGTTGTATGATGTTGGGGTCGAAAGTTTTAAGGTCATCATACGTCCACACAAAAACATCTTTAAATTCTTTAAACAATTTAATAAATGCAACTTTTTCTTGTTCAGAACATCCTACCCCTAAATTAATGCACTGTGGATTGTCATTAGTTCCTAAGTTTACTTTTTCATATGATAAAGAGGAACTATTGGTTTTACAGTTGACCGAGTTTTTGAATTTATCTTGAAGATCATAAAATTTCTTTAATCTAACTACAGATTTAGGGATCGAATTTACCATGTCCGATGAAGATTCAGGAGTTCTCGGATCTGGTATTACCGTTAAATTGCGCAAATTGTCATCGTGAGTTCATTCCTCTATGACCGCGCCTTGAAAAGTTTCTTCCATATGCAGGAAGCTAATAATCTGTTGATCGTCGTCGAAGACCCTCCAGTTCGTGATGTTGTCGGGAATGGGTGGCCTAAACAACAATTCAACGGAGAATGCATCCGGGGACAGGCCTTTTGCAGGAAAGAGTTTAGAGGCTACATTAGCTAATAGATCTTCTTCAGAATTATTCAATCTAGGAATAGAATTTATATTGAAAGCAAAAAATTTATTCATTAAATTCCATACCTCGGATTGGTAGCTTTTAAGATGCGGAGACAAACAGTGGATAAAATCTCTTACTTGTCTAACCACGATTTCGGAATCACCAAAGACAGCCAAGTTTTTAATGTTCATATCTAAAGCTTTTCTGAGACCTTGCAGTAAAGCCTCGTATTCTGTTGTGTTATTAGTACATTCAAATTCTAACCTACATGCAATCAGGGTTTTGTTACCTGTCGGATCAATAACGATGCAACCTACACCAGCTCCTTCTTTGGACTTTGACCCATCAAAATAAAGAGACCAAATTTGATTTTTTCCGGGTGTATGAGACCGTTGTGTAGAAGCTGTTGGTTGCACATATGCCACAATATTGGAATGTTGTTCTGGGTTGGTGATAGTTGAAGCCTTGGCCATGAAATTGTTGAAAAAGGTATCCATCCCTTGTATCTCGGGTGAATCAGTAGAAGGTGTAAATGGTTCGTTGGGATCATTCAAATCTGTGACCGTGAACTTAAGGTAGCGTTCACGATTTACCCTGATTTTATTGGGCTTGCTATTCTCTAGAAGCCAAAGGTGAGACCAATCTGTCGCGAAATAGCCGTGTAATTTCTTCGACCAGTCCCTGCTTAAAAATAGACCATACACTTCTAGAATATCCACAACAATAATATCAATAACTTGATGAACTTTGGGGTTAGACGATAATCTTATAAGCACATTTCTTAATTCGCCTACGACTTTAACACTGGTTCGATCAAGTTGGATGATTTTTAAAGTGGATGGTTCGACTTCAGCGTTAATCTTCTGACACACAGACCATGGCATCACATTGGAGGATGCTCTTGAGTCTACCATACAATTGTGCACGTTTCTATTAAAGATTTCGAAAGTTAACAAAAATGGAGGTACATTTTTGCGAGTACTAAGGGTAGTAGTTTGTGGCTTTTTACTCGTAGATTCTAAAGCTACTTTATCTACATTATTTACATCATTTACAGGAAGGATTCCTTTGTCTTGAGGATCAAGATTACTTTTAGTGGAAGTCTTCTGAGGAACTTTGTTCTGAACAACCTTGTTACCACTTGAATTGCCATTTTTGCCATTATCTGCGATATTCTGTAACATTTTTTGTAGCAGAAATGGAAATTTTAATAAATCATAGACATAAATGTTAGCCCTTAACTTTTTGAGGTCTTCAACTAAATCATAATCTAAGTTGGGGTTCACATGACTCTGTTTAGTCTCATCTAGTTTAGATTGCTTTGGAGGCAAAGTTGTAGTGTTTTCGGAAGAAGGTTTGTTTGTTGTCTTACTCCTAGTATTGTAGGGATGGACTGTCTCAAAGTTAGCTTGAAAGATGCTATCCGAGAAGTGTCCAAAAATGTTTGGAGAAGATTCTTCTTCTTGAACTGTCTCTTGTTCAAAAACCTCCTCAGGAATCTTAGGAGGCTTCAAGTTATCTTGGGCTTCTAGAATTGTTTGAAGGGCATATTGTAGACTTTCTAGATTAAGGCCTTCAGTATTCAGATTAGGTCGGTTGGTTGGGAAAGGCTTCCTGAATGGGGGCTTGTAAGGACCTTTGTTCGAGGAAGCTTCTTTAGCCGTCCTTTTCAAATCTATAACTTGATTTGACATTTTTTGAATGACTTTAGTTAAGTTTTCTAAATCAGAGTTTTCAGGTTGTGTTTTACTTTGAGCAGGTCTAGGGAGGATTTCGATCTTCTTTTTGGAAGATGAACTAGTCTCTATTTCGTTGCTAGTAGCATCATTTAGACTAAGTATGTCTTTTTCAATCTAGCTGGCTTCCTCGAAGGCTTCTAACAACGTGGCTTTCTTAGATCGTTTAACCCAAATAGCTATACTTTGATGTAGTGCTTTAGTGTAGTATGTTATTATAAGATTTTCGGCAGGCATGGAATCTGTAGGGATTCGGTTTTTAAGTGTTAAGAATCTTTGATTAAAGTCTTTAACTTTCTCTTTTGGGTTCATTCTTAAGTTAGAAAGGTCCATGACCAGAACTTCCAGAGGCTTACCGTCTCCAAATTTTTCCAAAAAGCCGAATTCAAACTTTTCCCAAGACACAATGGTATGGGGTTGCTGGGAAAAGTACCATGTAGATGCATTGCCCTCAAAAGTATAGGGGAACAACCTACAGACTACGTCTTCATGCTTGACATTTCGGAGTCTTATGGATAACATAAACTTTTTAATGTGATCTTCAATGATCTATTTAGAGTTAGGGTCAAACTTGGGAAGCCACTTCTCCGGATGTTTAGGTAAGGGGTGTTGATCTCCAGGTATGGCTACTACATCTTGGTCGAGCCAAAGTCTAGCAGGGTTGTTCTGGTTTGCCATTGGTGTAAGCGGTGTGGAAGAATGTGAAGGGGAATTGACTTCGTCAGAGGAGTCTTCTCCCGAAGAAGAAGGAGATGAGGGAGGTGGTGAGGGAGGTATTCCAGATCCCCTTGTAGCAGGAGTCAGGATTGGATCTGCAGGTTTCATAGTGAGGTTAGTGCCTCCGAGTTGTTCTTTGATATCAGAGAAATCTAAAAATTGGTCCAAAGGTCGATTTGGTTGCCTCAAATGGGCTAAGGCACTATTAGTTCTTATGAGATATTGGTAGACAATCTCTTGTATGTCACCACCTGTGGGATTTGGGGTTGTTGGCTCAAATGTGATCTGTGGATCGTCGTTTGATGCGGTTTTTGTTTGAGGGGGGATATTATTGTTTGAATGACTTCTTGTCACTATAGGTGAGCGATTAGGTGGTGGAGGAGTCTTACGACCACCTCGTGCCATTAATAAATTTCAGGCCCTCCTTCTAGCGCCATTTGTTGATGGGCGAAAATGAACGCTCGCCAACTGGAAGAGTGGATCATGTCCGGGGTTGTCTAAATAACCCAATCCGTTTGGGGTAACCCACCTTGATGGGTTTAGCGGCTCCGTTGGCTGATCTAAGTCCTAGAAAACAAATGAAAACTACCCTAAGAAACTAATCTAAATAAAAATAATAATTAAAACAAACTAATAAACAAATCTAAACTACATATATACAATCTATTACCTAAATCATACAACTATAATTCTACAAAATTAAATGTTTAATTATTAACAGAAACAACTTCAATTACAAATATACAATATTTACGAATTACAGATTTAAATTAAAACCTGAAAAAATCATTTGTAATCTATCCTAAGATAGAGAAACTATTATTTTTTATTCTTATAATTTTATGAAAAAGAAATAGAATAAAAACTATCTACGCTAAGTAACAATTTGTCCATTATCTAAACTACTTAACTAACACTAATAAGCTAACTATGAATCTAAACTAATATATTTATCTAAACTACTTAAATAACACTAATAAGCTAACTATTAAATAACAAATAACAAACTGACCTAAAGTAGCGCTTCAGGTTGGTCCTGTATCCAACAGTCGATTTAGCTGTTCGGTGGGAGGAAACCTGCATCGGATTATCCATGAACTTCTCGTAAACAAGAAGCAACTGTGCTCTTCAAATATAAATGACAGGACAAACAAGACATAAAAATAACAACAATTTTATGATTTACAAACCATCACAATTAGATAAATCTGTATGCAACAATTTGTGCAAAACAATTCAATTAATGAAAAAGATAAACCTGTATTCATTAAACTGAATTAAAATGATTGTTGTATTTTTAAATAAGAGATATCAGATATGGACAACATATAAATCAAATCACATCAACATGCAATGAATTATGATAGCTAAAGTAGTCGATAATTAATTGCAAACTGATATGTAGAAAACCTGAAACAAAAGTTTGATATATTGAAAGCGAAAGTTGTTACAAGACATCAACTTTCATCTCAGTCTGAATCATAAATCCATAGTCTGGTTCTCTCCACAGTGATGATGATGGTTTTACAAAAAATAACTAGTATTTAAAGACTTCCCACAGGGTAAAACATCCCTGTGGGAATTATCAAAACAATTTACAGAAAATCTGGAGATAATCTCCCAAGTCTGACTAAAACTAACACCCTATAATAAAACTGTATTACAAAAACATTTCTCAAACTGCCACAACATGCCACATTGATCATTGCAAATTGTATGCACCTGAAAGGGGACAAAAATAGACAAGATTACAGGATATTTTGTTGATAAAATTGACAGGAATCTAATTTTTAAGACTAGCTACAGAATCTTGTGATTCTGTAGCTGGTCTAAATTAAACACAGAATCGTTTTAAAACCAATTTGAATCTTAAAAAATTATATTCAAACTATTAAAAAAAAATTTAGTTGCTAATTTGAAACCAAATGGAATCGTGGTGAATCGAAAGGTAATAGAGATACATGCACTCTGCTCAACATTTGTTATCACCAATTCGGGTAAACAAAATCGCTTAGATAATTGGACAACAATGAAATCATTTTCATGAACTAATTCCAATCGACACAAACTGTAACCGGTTAAACAAATCATTTATGCAATAGTTTATGTCGCCTCATCCATTAACAAAATCATTGTCGAATGACAATGAAATCAACAGGATCTTTTTTCAAATTAATAGAATTGTATCAAACATATACCAACGATCATGCTAATCGTGGCACGCGGTAATCGTTTACAAATCAAATCAAATAGGAATGAATTGAAACAGTTTGGGGTCGACCAAAATCATTATGCAAAATCATATCAATCAACACAGCCACACGATTTTTAGCAAATAGATCTTTTGCACAGATAGAATGTAATCAAAACCCAAATGAAAATATTGATTCCATACAAAATAGAGTCGTTCCTGGTAAATCAGAATCAACAGAGTTGTTTTGAGTATATTAGAAGCAAACAAAACTACTCAAAATCAATCCAAATTGACTTTCCTAAATCAGACGAACAGAATTGTTTCAAAAACAATCCAAACAGAATAAAAAAGAAATCAATCATTTATACTAAACTAAGAATAACAAAATCTCATTAACTAAATGATAGTTGTGTCCGAGTTTTGCAAACAAATTTCCCACTCATGATTCATAACGAAATTGATTTGGTAAAACAAAAAGAATAGAATCATTTTGAATCAAAACGAACAGAGCTATAGAAAGCAAATCCAATCGGATATATTAATCGAAACAAACTCATAAAGAGAAATTAATATCGAAATTCATACCTGAACAATAAAAACACAAATCGGTCATGATAATTTGGAATTGACGAAGGTCGTTGCTGCCTCAACGTTCCTGAAGATAATCGAACCGATGGTTTTTTTTTTCTTTTCATTGGCCTGAACACTGTCTATTTCTTTTGACAACACTGTAACTTGCTCTTCCAATGATTTGATCTTTGATTGCAATAAGGGAACATCGGTGTAATAGCTCTCTAGCCACACATTAAATTGGATGCATGATGATTTCTTGGTCTTTGACATAACAGGTAAGGGTTTGTTTAAGTCACCAGGGGTTTCATTGTGCAACTTGATTCCCGGGTAATTCGGGTCGTTTTTGAGGCACGGGGGTAAATTAGATACATAATCATAGGGTTTCATAGAGCATAGGCCATGGGAATAGGGGTACTCTTCAGCTAGAAAACGCTCGATATCAGAGTCCGAGTCCTCACTCAGTACTATGGGATTTTGGTCGATATTCTGTTTAGGTTTGTTCCGGGCAAGTCTTGATATCAATCGAGCATTTTTCTTCCCCTTTCTGTTGACAGTAGTATCATTGTTGTCTTTCTTCCTCACAGGTATTTTGACAACCTTGCTATCATCCTTAGCGCACGGGTCAACCAAGGCATCAGGTAGGTCCAAGTCAGGGAAAACTAAGGGTTTGACGGGGGGCAGAAGTATATGCAGTGGCATGGCTGGTCCAGCCAAAGTCTCACTGACCACAACCTTATCAATTTGAGTAGACTCTAGATCAGCAAAGCCATTTCTAGATAGAAAGGCTTGCCAATTATCGCCATTAAGGCTCAAATGGTGGATGATGATGAGTTTAATCAAGCCATGATGAAAAAGGCTACTATCAGCCTTATCGCGCTTGAATCTCTTAGACATCTTGTAAAGACTACGCAAGAAGTAATGCGGCATGTTCAAAGGATAGCCCATGAAATTCATCAATAACTGGAGGTGATACAAAAAAACCAAGCCATACCGACCTTCACAGCTCACAAATTGTTTCACAATTACCAAAAGATCATGCCACCTGGGTTTGAGGGTATAAATAGGCATGCCTTTATCACAGGAAACAACCTTTCTTGATACGAATAGTAATGACCACGGCACCTCGTCGACTTTGGAGTTTTTAAACCATCATTGGCCTGTAGCTGCCAGTCCTGTAGCAGAGCTTATGAACTCCTCATTGAGCTCGAGCTGTATTTCACCGACTTTAGCCTTACACCCATCAAAGGTGAGGGCGAATTGTTGGGCAACTGAAAGGTTGAAACCCTCGAACCTCTATATAAACACCAGCCAACCACTGTTTTCTAAATCCTTACGGGCATTATCGAATAGTAACATAGCTTGACTACTATTTGGATCTATGCGCACCACTAGTTCTATAGACAGGAGCACACAGTGAGCGAGGTGAATGGGCCAGGGTTTGAACAGAGTATACGCAGGGGCAGAACGCTCACAGGCTTAACCGAAAACTAGCAAAGGTGAACTGGGATAGGGGGAAAGCATTAATGACAGAATGTGCGAAGGTGGTGGAGCTATTTTGGCCCATGCAAAATAGTCATTTCCACAGTACAACCGATGGCGCATATAACGTTTCAAATCACTGTGCATATGTCAAAAATCATGCCATTCAAACAATCAATGAAACCTATGGTAAGTCGACCAAACATTTGCGCGAGCAATTGCGCGAGCAATAGTTTTATCATAGCTTTAAAACCAAACAATGAATCGAAATCAATACCAAGGGTTCGATCACATGAAATATGTGTTGTGTGATATGATTTATACGAAGGGAATAACCACAACACCAATCATTTTCATGAAACCAATGTGTCAAGGGAATCGATCAAAGACTAGAGAAATCAAACCATCAATAAACCAACGATTGAATCACAAGCCTTAACAGGTCAAATTAACTATTGAAGAATGCCAAATGAATAAGGATCTTGGAGTCTTGTCAACTGTATAATCATAATCAAATTGGAAATGCAATGGGCATATCGACAAGAATGATGACAACAATCTAGTGATGATTTTAATGTGACTTTGAAAGCCAAGTTTTCACACTTGAAGTCGTGAAAACAAGAA
>JASDQU010503632.1:8020-21197 GCA_032191745.1 Picea mariana
TAATTAAAGATTTAATCATACTTAAACTAATCATCGTCACAATTAATTAATTAATAACAGATAATTAATTAAGGTTATTTAATAATTAATTATAGTTTAGCTAATTTTTAGGATTATTTATTAAATTATTCATATCAATAATTAATGGTCGTTACACCCCCCCATTACACATAAAATGGGTGATATAAAATAAATAATAACTTATCCCCTTAGCCCCCTCTCTTGTGAAATCATAGCCCCCTATAACTCTAGTCCTTTTCCCTCTAGGAACTAGTGATTTATTTATTATTATTAATAATAAAAACATTACATGTCTTAGGAATACTAGCCTTTTAATAATTTTTTGGGAATTCCAGACTCTCAACAATGTAACAATACATTATTTAATAAGGGGGTTCAAAACCCGAGGTGTTACATCCCCCCCCCCCCTATTTTGGCACTATCCTCAGTGCATATACAAAACAAAGATCAAAATATCAAAATTTATTCAAAACGTTGCGAGTACTTTTCCTGTATCTCATCTTCATGCTTCCAGGTAGCATCTTCAAGACCATAGTGGGTCCATTGAACTTGTACGAGCTCTATAACTTGATTTCGGATAATTTTGAATTTTATGTCAACTATTCGCACTGGTTAGACCTGAAAATATCCCTATGTCTCTACTTGAATAAAATTCCAATCAACAACTTGGTTAGGATCATGTACATATTTCTTTAGCAAAGAAACATGAAACATATTATGCACTTTCATGGAAACAAGCAATGCAAGCATGTATGCAACTACTCATATTCTGTCCTATATCTCAAATGGACCACAGTATCTGGCTGCCAGCTTTGTACAACTTCCCAACTTCAAAGAACTCTTGTTGGGCTTTAATTTCAAGAGAACATGCTCTCCTACTTTAAATTCTCTTGATTTCCTATTCTTGTCGGCATAAACCTTCTGTCTATCTTGAGATTCCTTTAAAATTTTCTTAATATTAACCATTTGGTCTTCCATTTCCTTGAGCAACTCCGACCCAACCACCACTTTATCTGCTAGTTTGTCCCAGCTTACTGGAGTACTTCCCTTTCTACCATACATGGCTTCAAATGGGATCATCTTCAATGAAGCTTGATACCCATTATTATAGGAAAAATCAACCAAGTGCAGGTAATCTTCCCACTTAGATGGCTTATCCATCACATACATTCTTAACATGTATTCAATTACTCGGTTGACCATCCATGTTTTCCCATCAGAATGTGAATGGTATGTTGTGCTAAAGTTCATATTTGTACCAAATCCTCTGAATAATCCTTTCCATAAATTTGAAGTAAACTTAGTGTGTCTATCTGAGACAAGTGTCCTAGGTATCCCATAAAACCTAGCAATTTCCTTCATGTAAATTTCTGCAATATTAGTTGATGTATGAGTTATTTTTACAGGAAAAAAATTAGTAGCCTTTTTCAATTTATCAACCACTACCATGATTGAATTGTGTTGCCTTACTTTCTTGGGAAATTTAGTTATAAATTCAATAGTTATCACTTCCCATTTCTTCTCAGGAATCGATAATGGTTGTAGTAACCCCTCTGGGTGTCTATGCTCAACACTCACTCTCTAACATTCCATACACCTGGAGATGTAATCAACGACATCCTTTTTCATTCTCGTCCAAAATAATTGGCTTCTTACTCTTGTCATTATTTTCTGGTAACCAGGATGTCCAACATATAGAACATTATGCATTTCTTTTAGTACCAAATTCCTAAGTTCTATGGAACTAGGAACATAAATTCTATTTTTATGCATAAGCAGTCCATCTTCCTTTATCTCATACTCTTTCATTTTATGTTGTACATATCCTTGTTGTAAGATTTCATTTACTTGTAGGTAATGCTTATCTATAAAAACAACATCTAGAATTCTTCTCTTCAAGTCTAACTAATCCATACTGACAGTTGTAGCATGCATGAAATGCACTCTTCTACTAAGTGCACCAACAACTTTATTTTATTTTCCATTGATATGCTTGATATAAAAGTCGTATTCACTTAAGAATTCGAGCCATCTTGTTTTCCTACCATTAAAAGTTGGCTGATCAAAAAGATACTTCAGACCATTATGGTTTTTTCTTAATTCAAATCTCTTTCCCATGAGATAATTCCTCCACATCTTCAACGCATGGACAATGACAAGAAGCTCCAAGTCATGTGTGGCATAGTTCCTCTCATGCTCCTTAATATTTATGGATTCATAACAAATGACATGTCCATTTTTAGTGAGGAATCTACCAAGTTCTTCCTTGCACACATCTGTGCATACAACAAAATTCTCATTTGGGTCAACAATATTCAAAATAGGCGCACTAGTAAGTAATTCCTTTAACGAATTAATTTTGTTTTTCACATTTTGTTGTCCATTCAAATTTAATTCCATTCTTTTGAAAATAAGTGATGGGATGAGAAATATTAGAGAAACCTTCTATAACGCTTCTTTAGTAACAACTAACCCCATAAAAGATATGACTTCTGAAACATTCCTAGGTGTTGGCCATCCTCTAATGGCCTCAATATTCTTAGGGTCTACTACTATACCCTTTTTTGAAATAATGCTCCCCAAGTAATGGATCTGTTCTTGATAAAAATAACACTTACTCATCTGATCATACACCTGATGCTCTTTCAACACTTGCAATACCCATCTTAGGTGATGTTCATGCTCTTCCTCTGACTTAGAATAGACAAGCATGTCATCTAGGAATACTATGAAAAAATTATCCAAGTAATTTCTGAATATTCGATTCATTAAGCACATAAAGACATATGGCACATTGGACAATCCAAATGGCACCACTACAAATTCATAGTTCCCATACCTGGTTCTAAAGGTTGTCTTATGGATGTGTTCTTCCTTGATTCTTACCTGATGGTATCCTGATATTGAGTCTATATTTGAGAATATATTTTCTCCTCTTAGCTGATCAAAGAGGTCATCAATTATGGGTAGAGGATACTTGTTCTTTATATTAGACTTATTTAGACATCGAAAGTCAATACACAACCTCAAGGTTCAATCCTTCTTTTTTACAAAGAATATTAGTGCTCCCCAAGGTGAAACACATGGTCGTATGTACCCTTTCTTCAACAATTCCTCCAAATGCATTTTTAATTATTTTAACTCTAGTTTTCTCATTCTGTAAGGTGTTTTTGACACCAGGGAAGCTCCAGGCAATAGATCAATAGAGAAATATATTTCCATTTTTGGTGGCAACCCTGGTATTTCTTGGAATACATCCTCAAATTCTTGTAGTATCGAGAAATATTGAAGGCTTGGCCCCTTTGTCTTTTTTGTCTCCTCTACATGGGTTGCATACAATTGATACCCTTTCCAGAAACATCTCTTCAGCTCTAAGGCTAAAATATCCCTTATAGAGATGGTTCTTGGAACTCCTTTCACAATGCTCTTCTTTCCATCTCCATCAATACATGTAAATGTCTTGCTATGACAATCTAGGATAAGATGATGCTTGTCCAACCAATTCATTCCAATTATAATATCATCATACCGAATCGTTTATTTATAAAAGGATCACAGTCCACTCAAAAACCTTTGTATATTTACCTTTTCATCATTTATAAAACCAACATACTTTAACAAAACCAATAAATTCTTCTCATACTATACCATAATCATGCTTCCTATCCTGATTTCAAATAACTACTGCGTTTTATTGTCATAAAAATTCTCTGAGAGGCAATCGTTCTGGAAATACTTCTTGAATTGAATCCAAGTGATCCTATTCTCATTGATATGTTCAACCTGCTTCAGTTGATCCCACCACATTGCATATTTCCCATGTAAGTGGTAGGTGTAAATTCTAGCTTCCATACTTGATGAATAATTGTGTAATTGGAAATATCTTCCGAGTCCAAGGAACCATGCTTCAACATCGTCTTGCATTTCTCTTTCATCATCAAAGGATGGTGTCTTGAGCTTCCTCATATCTCCTTGAAAAATTTCCACCTCATGTCTCCTTATTTTGTGCCTAACATGAGACACCTCTGGACTACTTAAGGAATAATAAAATGCTTAAAACCTTCTTATTGAGTAAGGAGGTGAGTGGTGTCTCTGATCTCTTCTAGCAATTCTGGAATAACTATCTCTTCCACGATCATCTCTTATTTCATGACACCTACCTTATTCCCCATGCTTTGAGCCATTCTTGTCTTTACTTTGTAACTGATTTAAGATCTACAACACTCGAGCATTTACCTGACTTTGCTCTCTCATCATCCTCTCATTGTCTTCCTTGTAGCTTTGTACTTCTATTTTCAGGATCTTCATAGTTTCTAGCAATGTTTCTTGCTCCCCTCGGCTCTTTCATCTATTGGATTCTATATATGCATTGCTAATTCTAGTATTGTGTCCTTTGACCTCTTTATCATGGTTGGAGGATCCCTTGCCTTCTTCCAATTCCCAAATGACCACGACTCGAAACAACGGGCCAAATCCTTCCTCGCTCTTTTCTATGTTAAAAAACACTATATCATGGATCATGTGGTTGAGAATCGATCGAGGGATGAGATCAACTGTCAATAGGAACTTCAAGACTCCAAGATTCGGGAGTTCTGGACTACCCACCCTTTCAACTCTTTCAGAGTGCCAAGTCTATGCACTGCAGGATTTGTTGCCACATATCCTATCCCAATAGAGAGTTAGGATTTCCTTCGTGGATCTAGGCTTCATGGCTTCCCTAAGTGCCTTTCCACATATCTATCATAGTGCTGAAGTACTAGAGGTCCTCTCCTTCCTACATGTATCACCTCTCGATCAACGGTGGAGATTAACTCCAGACTTTAGGATTTCTCGACCCAAGAAACTTTCAAATCAAAATCTTCGGAGTACCAAGTCTCCGTACCTTGGTATATTGCACCATGTGTCTACTGTAATCAAGGCATAATATGGACTCTGGCCTTCGGGAGTCCTCGACCCCACTTCTTATGCCTTGAATCCTCCAGACTGCCAAGTCTCCGGACTACGAAATCTACCACCATGTGGCAACAAATAAGGTACAGACACATGTCCCTATTTGACGGGTGACACATGTCATATAATAACTAGAATGAACGGTCTTCGGAAAACATGAAACACGGTGACACGTGGCAAGTTCCAAGTGTTTCCATGTCACCCTAGGTGACATCATTGCATATTTTTAATGACAAAAATTAGCAAGCTAATATTCTGTCAAACACTTAGCAACCTAGAGATAATTGTCTTCATAAATTTCAAAATGTATAAAACACACATTCAGAAATTTCCATAAGCAGAAATACACATTGCTAAGCAAAATCTGTAGCGGAAATACACAGTGGACATCAACCCATAAGACGCAGAAATTTAGGCAAATGCCAATGAGAACCCCAATGTGGGGAAACCCAACGAGAGAGAGAGATTTATTATTTAGCTTCAGGAGAGTACATATCAGCAGCAAAACAACATTTCCAGCCAAGGAAAATACCTCACAGCACCAAATATGTCCCATAGAAATATGCCTTGTTTTCCATGCCAAAATCATACCAATGTATCACCTCTTTCATACCTCATTTTCCATGCCCACGGTCCACTGTATGGATTGTTCCGTACAGCGCAAAAACAACCACCGAAAATCTGAAAATTGTCTCGAAAATTGTGCCAAAAATTGCCTGGACTTTCGTGCCAAATATATATGGCTGTACAGACTGTACGGAATCGTACATATTGTATGGACTGTATAGATCTGTATAGTAAAACCTCCCACAATAGAAAAATATTTCGGCCAAAAATTCATAGAAATTTTTTCTTAAGAATCGTGCCCACTTTCCTAAAAAAATGTGCCCTCTTTGCTGCTCACTTTCCTCTCTCAATCATACCCAAAAAATCTCTCTAACTCTCTTCCCGATGTCCTCTCTCGACATTTGAAATGTCTTTCACACTACCCAATGCATTCTTTTATAATCTGAAAATGACATTTTCCCCCCAAAAGTGTCTTTTCACCTTCCCCAACCCTAGATCCAAAGGCCAAGATTAGATCTTGCCTTTTCCAAGATCAAGGGTCATGATTCATTTCCTCCAAAATGTCTCATTTAAAATTAAAGTGAATTTCACTTTATTACATAATTGCTTTATGAAAATAAAGTCACTTTAAAAATAGAAGGTACACTTTATTAAAAAGTCACTTTAATTAAAGAACCACTTAAACAACTTTATAAAAACTATTACAAAGTTAAGTTCTTGGTAGTGTAAACATTAAGGTAACATCCGCATACAAGACAAAACATGTGGAGTACCTCCCGAGCTAAAAGGATAACACTCCCTCTTAGCGAGGGATGTACTCTCTTCCATCTCCATCATCTGGTCCCATCACACTATGCTCTGTAGGAGCTCCCTCTGAACCTAGAGCCATTTGCAACACTTGCACAGAACTCGAACTAGAAGATATTCTCCTAGCAACCTCCCGGAACCCTAAGCTCACTTCATGTTGAGCATCGGTTCGATCAACCTGGCTAAGCCTTCTGCCAGTGCTCAAAAGAGACTTCCTCTCTTCTCTCGGAATGCAAGACTGATACCTTGCCACCATTGCAGTCTCAGGAGCCTCCTCATGCTCTTCATTTGACATTGAATCATACATCATAGGCTATCCTTTCAACATATACAACCTATCCAATCAGTTACCGATCAACTGCAGCTCTACCAGGTCCACTCCCTCTCTGTAGATAAAGACATGTTCCCTCTTGAACAATATGCAATATCCTACATCCTGCAAGGCTGAGACTGAGAGCAAGTTAACACTCAACCCTGGAACAAAGAGAACTCCGTCAATCTCCAAGAGTCCCTGAATCTGACATTCCCAACTCCATATACAACTCTCGCCATACCACCTTCATTTACCACTTGTCGGCTAGGACCAATCTCTGTGAAGTCTGGGAATACTCGCGAGATTCTCATCATGTGGTTAGAGGCTCCGCTATCCACAATCCATCTAACATCACCTTTGAATCCTCCGCTGTCGACACTGGAAACTAGAGTAACCAAAGAAAATTTCCTATCGAACTTTGAAGCAAAGTCCTCTATGGTTGTTGTAGCAGTTGTCTTAGGCCCCTCTGACTCCTTCTTCTTCTTCTTCCTCTCAAGACAATGAGAGGCAAGGTGCCCCAACTAGTTACAACAAAATAATTCGACTGTACTGAAGTCCCTTCCAGAACTTCTTTTCTTCTTTCTCTTTTCCACAAGAGCAACATTCTCATCAGCTCTGTCTGTCTTTTGATAACTACTTTGAGATCTTTCTCGGATATCCTCTTGAGTGAAATCATCTCACAGTTTACTCCAATATGTTAGATGCTCATGGCCCACCACACACTTCATGAAGACTTCCCAATCTTTGGTGAATCCATTTAAGGATATCCTCACCAACTCAAAATCCAAAATGACCTCTCCAACAACTGCCAACTCATCTTTAACTTGAGCCACCCAGGTAATATAAGAAGAGATTCTCTCTTCCTTACCCATATTGGTATCATGCAACTTATCCCTCAAGGCCATCTTTTGGTTCTCGTTCTTCGCCTCGAACAAGTTCTTAAGTGCATCCCACATCTCCTTGGCAGTATTTTTCTCAGCCAAGTGTGGGATAAGGTGATCCTTCACCCAATCTAGAATAATCCTCTGAGCTCTGGCTTCCTTGACCTCATGCAAGTCCAAAGCAATAGGATCTACTACGGGAGCTGCTACAACAGAGCTGACATAGCTATAGATCTTGTTCTCCTTGAGAACGGTTGACAAACAAACCTTCCACTGCAAGTAGTTGGAAATGCCATCCAACCGATCCTCATTTCTAATGCTTGCAACCATATTCCCTATCACAACTCAAGGAAAATAATCACACCCTTTTGCCCAAATATCACACTACCCACTGCCAGAGACAAAGCTCTGATACCATGTAGATTTTTAATGACAAAAATCAGCAAGCTAATATTCTGTCAAACACTTAGCAACCTAGAGATAATTGTATTCATAAATTTCAGAAATGCATAAAACTCACATTCAGAAATTTCCATAAGCAAAAATACACATTGCTAAGAAAAATATGCAGTGGAAACAAATAGTGGACAAGAATCTATAACACGCATAAATTTAGGCAAATACTAGGGAAAACCCCAATGTGGGGAAACCCAACGAGAGAGAGAGAGAGAGAGAGATTTATTATTTAGCATTAGGAAAGTACATATCAATAGCAAAACAACATTTCCAGCCAAGGAAAATACCTCACAGCACCAAATCTGTCCCACAGAAATCTGCCTCATTTTCTATGCCAAAACCGTACCACTGTCCTGCCTATTCTGTACCTCATTTTTCGTGCCCATAGTCCACTATACAGACTATTTTGTACGACCCAAAAACAACCACCAAAAATCTGAAAATCGCCTCAAAAACCATGCCAAAAATTGTCTCGATTTTTGTGCCAAATCTGTACGACTGTACGGATTGTATGTAATCATACGGACTCTACGGATCCATACAGTACGACCTCCCACAATAGAAAAATATTTTAGCCAAAAATTCACGAAATTTTTTTCTCGAGAATCTTGCCCACTTTCCTCGAAAAATGTGCCCTCTTTGATGCTCACTTTCCTCTCTCAAGCATACTCAGAAAATATCTCTAACTCTCCTCCCGATGTCCTCTCTCGACATTTGACATGTCTTGCACACTACCCAATGCATTCTTTTATAATCTGAAAATGACATTTTGCCCCCAAAAATGTCTTTTCACCTTCCCCAACCCTAGATCCAAAGGCCAAGATTAGATCTTGCCTTTTCCAAGATCAAGGGTCATGATTCATTCCCTCCAAAATGTTTCATTAAAAATTAAAGTGAATTTCACTTTATTACATAACTGCTTTATGAAAATAAAGTCACTTTAAAAATAGAAGGTACACTTTATTAAAAGGTCACTTTAATAAAAGAACCAATTAAACAACTTTATAAAAACTATTACAAAGTTAAGTGCCTGGTAGTGTAAACATTAAGGTAACATCTGCATACAAGACAAAACATGCAGAGTACCTCCTGAGCTAAAAATATAACAGTCATCAGGCCACATCACCCCAGTTCCTCATGCCTTCTGGGCTTCGAAACTTTGAGAGACTTCTCCCCACTACATCACAAATTCCACGAATGTTGAACTCTTGAATCAATTGATCTATGAAAACGTGTCCTCAACACGAATGATCTGGATTTACTTTGGGGGTTCAGGACATTGGAGGTTTCTGCTGCTCAGCACCACCATACCCCCAGACTGTCGAATGTTGAACTTACAACCCTTGCTAATCTTAGGACACATGTACATGAACATGGAGTGTCCATATTTACTCCAGAGTTCGGAACTTCTGGAGACTTTCTTTCTGGTAGCTTAAGGGCTCACTTCTCTCACTTCTGCCTCCTGATCTATGCTTGATCCAATGGCCCAAATGTGTCATTGACAAAATCCAACAGTCGTGTAATCCTTCTCATTATCTACAATGTAGATTCACTCCAGGACTTCATAGCTTCAGGGTTTTCGGCTTCTTTTATGACAAGGAACTTGAAACTACCGAAGCACCAAAGTCCGAAGGACTTGAGGGTTTAAGCTCTGGGATATTTTCCTAGATCTAACGGCTGTGAGGGATTAATATCCTTCCCGAATATATCCTACAACCATTGTGGCTTCCCAAACTGGTACACCTTCTGAGTTTTCAAACATTGTTAAGGTTCACTCTTAGCGCCTTCTAGCACTCAGCAACTCAATTTTTTTATGAAATTTTTTCTCCAATCTCAATTTACACGACCCATCTAGGATTAGTATTGGAACCATGAGCTCTGATATGAATTTGTAATGTCCCCATCCACCCACAGACTAGGAAACACCACTACATTTTTTCTCTGTTACCAAAATTCAACATACCGAACCTCCCACTGGAAGGCATACCACACCAACAATGCATCTCTTAGTTGATTTGGAAACTATGATAACACTTAATTAATAAATAAGCATGAAATACATACATGCAATGATCAAGATTCATATCAAAACATAAAATACATGCACGATATACCATGCACATTGTTAACTAGAAAGCATGCATATTATAGGTACAATCTCAGGTATAATAATTGATACGTAGAGGAAATAAATACATAATAAAAGGAAAGCATAACAAAGAGAACTTATATTTTATAAAAGAAGACACCAACTGGCTACACACCAAGGATGTTGCACCTAACTGTAGACATTGTTGTTCCAAGTCTCAAGAACAATGTCACCCCCGAGCCAGGGATATGAATCCACAAGGATGGTTCTAGAGTGTTCATTGGCTTCCCAAACCAGTCATCATTCAAGCTCTCATAGGCTTCTCCATCACTCACAACAATCCAAGTACCCATTTCTCTTCTATCCAGCCTGCACCACCCAAGAGAATAGACATCCACCCTTCTCTTCCATGGAGTCCCTCAGGCGGTCCCTCTCCATTCAGGGCTCCAATGCAGCTGGTCCAGAATCTCCATGATGGAACTCTCATGAATCACAACTGTGATAACATATGGTCACATGGAGGGAATCTCAGACATGCATGCCTCATATCATGGCTAGAATACACAAGCAATCTCTACATCTAACAAAATTGTGATTGTTCTTCAACATTTGGTCTTCCTTTCCCAAGACAAGACACCAAAGTGAAGAAATATGAGTGAATGAAGGGATGGACGGAGTTCAGAATCCACAAGAGAGGATGAAGAGTTAACATAATGGGTGAATGAATTTCTCAGGTGACCAACCACAAATATTGAATGGGGACGGGAATGAGAGTATTTTCTAATGGGAGAACGAATGAACCAACGCCTTCCACAAGCCAAGGATGATTTTTTGTAATTCATGGGTATTAATAACCTCTTGGTCTTCCCCCAAGAGCTCACATAACTAATTCCTCCCCCCATTACACAAAAAATGGGTAACATAAAATAATTAACCACTTATCCCCTTATCCCCCTCTCTTGTATAATCATATCCCCCTATTGCTCTAGTCCTTGTCTGTATAGCAATCATCGATGCATTTATTATTAAAAATTATCAAAAAATTACATTTCTTAGGCATAATGTCCTTTTAATAATTATTTGGGAATTCCGGCCTCTCAACAATGTAAGAATACATTTTTTAATAAGGGGGTTCAAAACTCAGGGTGTTACGCTCTATGTTTGCAAAGTAAGTCCTCTAACCGTCTACATGGTCTGTACCAACTTCTTCCCATTCCTTCTCATCCATAGAATTTCTAAGTTGTCTCCCTACAAATTTTCACAAGCTTGATGTTATTTGGGCTGTAGTGTTTTTCTTTTCTAAAATGGATCTATCCATCCCCTGTTATAAAACTACCATTGTTGTGAAAACTCCCAAACTATTTTTCAATCATGTGTGGCCTCATTTTTTTTAGCTAGTAGTATCATTTCTAGTTGTTACTCTCGATTCCTTAGTACCTTCTAGCACACACTAAGGTATTCACTAGGATTCCAACTTCATTTTTATATTTCACTTCTCCCAAAATTGGGGGTGAAATAGAGGTGGTCAATCGTACTCTAGTCCACTGTCTTCGTACTTCTTTGTCAAAAATAAGCAGTGGGACTCTTATCTTCATGTAATTCATCATGTTATAATAGGGTGACCCACTCCTCCACCGAATTCTCCCCATTTGAGGTCTGTCTTTCATTCAATCCAAGTGCATCCTTAGGATTTCCAGTCACTCTCGCACCCCCAAGGTATACACACCAACAACAGGAACATGAATTGACACAGTGCTTCATCAACAACATAGCTCAAATACTTTCACTGGTAGCAGATGCATTATAGGAAGCAATGAACATGCCAAGAAGAGACATGATAAAAGGCACATAGCTCTGGTGTTTCAGCCTAATGATAGTGTGTATACTACTAGAAAATAACCATTTCATAGGAAAAAATCATAAGTAACTTCGACTGCGCTATTATCCATACATAGTTCTCGAAATAATTTGTCAAAATGATTATCGCCTAGGCTTGCCACCAAAACTTGGCATCCATGATGTGCTCAATGTCAACAATATCAAGCTATTTGAATCACTACTCCTGGAGGAAACTGATGTTGTATATAACTCAGTGAAAAATATACTATATTTTCAACCTCCTATGCTCGTGGACATCATTATAGACTTTAGGACTTAGAACACATGCCAACAACATTACATTTCTTATATTGTGGGACACAAGGGTCAGACACATGCGCAGGACAAGTTTTTTTCTATAGGAACCTTCCATCGTTCTTTCCCTCCCTTGGTGGCAGATGTAGGGAAGCTTCCAGATCTAATTAGGGAGGAATTGGGCACCAGGAAGGGTTCCCACCTTCCCTCTTCAGTCAGCATGAGTAATTTCTATTGTAAATTTGCTTCACCAATCAAGTGGATCAAGGTGACTTCTAGTGACTATATAGCATGTCAGTCTCTCCAATTAGTTAATTAATAATCAACCCTCGCTAGTCCAATGTAAGAGGGAATTCCATATTTTATGTTAGAAGGTTAGTTCAATTAGTCAGTAAAATTGTAAACAACACTATCCAATATCATTGTGTAGAGTGCTCAAAAATAAAGAAAAAAAAATTGTGCTATTGATACAAAAATCACAAATTGCCTAGGATGCAAAAAGGGAATATTTCTTTCTTAATACAGTTGATGGTAATTTCCACTTCCTTCCCAACATTCTCTTTTTTGTTCCATGAATCTTTTATTGTGCAACATTTTGTTTTTTCTGAATGCTAATCTAGTTTTCTTGTTATGTTTTCAATTGTCGCATACATAAATGTGGATAACTTGACCATAATCATGATGCCAACATCGACCCATAGTATGTACATCCTCCTATATTAGGTTCCCATATCCCAGTTGGATGTAAGTGATCTCTTTCATAGGACCTACGTGGTGTTTTAAGATCAAGTTCATGGACTAGATACATAAGATATTTATATAGGACTTGAGGTCCTATATTTTCTCCTCTTATCATGGTCAATACCTCGACACACATCCTTGGTGCAAGAAACCTCCTAATGATACCCATATCCATAGTAGAGAATAAACATCCCTTATAAAGGGCCTATATAGTGGGTC
>JASDQU010503632.1:29050-39289 GCA_032191745.1 Picea mariana
TATATATATATATATATATATATATATATATATATATATATATATATATATATATATATATATATAGAAGACAAAGGGTATTATTATAATGAAAGGGTGTGATGAACGGGTTCAAAGACTACATACAAATATAACATAAGAAATGTAATAATTCAATAAGGGGCTTAGTAAGGGTTTTTATGCATAACATGGGTTTTGTATGGGGCTTTGTCTAGGGATTAACATGCCACTCCCTTCAAACAATTTTTGTCCTCAACACTTGACAATCGTGGATGTGTATGCATAAATACATAATATTCACACGTCGTCTCTTCCATTGGTAGGTTCTTCCGTTTGACAAGATACTCCATAATTTCTCGATTTTGCAGCTTCTTAATCCTTATTTCAAAGATTTTTTCTAGTTCTAGTATGATTTTTCCTTCTCCATTCATCTCTGATAAAGTATTTTGCAATGTGATATTGTCATTGGTTATCTCATTTAATAAAGAAACATGGAATACTAGATGTACACTTCCGTGTTGTTGATGAATAACATAGGAATGATCTTGAGCATGTGGAAGACCCTTAGGCATCTCCTCAAATACCTTGGAATGATTGTTGATAACATTTTAGAGATACATTGGAACAGAGGATATAGATGTTTGAACATCTATGGAGATCAAATGTGCAATTACACCATGGTTTCCCTTTTTATTAATTTTGTCATGTTGTTAGAGATTATCACTTTAGAGGGTTTCCTTTGGACACCTCTAAGCTCAATTTCGTTACCCTCTGAGGAAAAAATCATGAAAATATCTTGAAAATTAAGGGCCATTCTTCCTAATTATTGTAACCATTGGATCCCTAATACAACATCAACACCACCCATTTTGATGGAAATCATGGGACTATCCCATAAATACTCCCCCATATTGAGCTTAATACTAGGGCACTTCCTAGAACAATTTATGGTGCACTTCATTACTTGAAACTTTGGTGCTAGATATACAAATCAATTGAGATCTTTTGCTAGTTTGCAATTGATGAAGTTATGGGTACTACCAGAAAAAATCAATAGTGTTACCTTTTTGTTTTTCATATATCCTTCTATATTGAGGTTTTGTGGTGTATTGATTTTGTCCAATGGATGACAAGATATCATTGGAGTAGAATATTCTAGCTCTAGATATTTTGATGGTTTCAATTCTTGATCTTCTTCCTCTTCATTTTCTATGTAGAATAATTTCTTCTCACTTAACTTATTCCCTTTACTGTATTTGCTATCACAATTGAAACATAGTCCCTTTTCTCTTCTTTCATCCATTTTTTAAGGTTTGAACCTTGTCAGTTGAGGTACAATAGTCTTATGATCCCCAAAACAATCTCTACTTCCCGTGTATGCTACAATGGTACACTTGTGTGTATCCTTATTCTTGGCTTGAATATGATGAAAAGATTGCATATATTCCATAATATTTGTAGGGTGTCTTAAAAAGAGCTCATGTTTAATTTTGTTTTATAATCCACCCATGTATTCTTGCAGCAATTTCCCATCACTTATGTCATCCACCCTTGTGGCCAATACCTAAAATTCTAAATTATAATTTTCAATATCCCCTAAGTACTTGATTCTTGTCAATTGAATGAAGTAGTCATGTTCCCAAACTTTCCTATATTTTGCTTCTAAGTCTCTTGTAAATAAAACCCATGTATAACGATAAAAAGGGGGCTTCCTTTTCGCTATCTATTGGTACCATTGATATGGTTTTATCTCAAAGTTCAATGTTTCTATGTGAATCCTTTTCTTATCATCCGTGATATTACATAGTTCAAAATATTTCTCTATTTGGTTCACCCAGGTAAATACCTTTGTTCCATCAAGCATATTTAATTCAATCTTGGGAAGGTTTAATTTAGGACCACCACCATAATTAACTCCATTATTAGAGTTAAATCCACTGAAAAGTTTCTTATTATCAACAAGTTGTTCAACTTGAATACAACCCTTTTTTTCATGAGTTCCTTTCATTTTGATATCTCCTTTAGGAAATTGCTTATTATCGACCCGTTGTTCAACCTAAATACTACCCTTGTTTTCATTATTTCCTTGCATTTTGACATCTTCTTTAGGGGTCTCTCATATAGAGCTCGAGAGATCATGGAAGACAATGAATTTTTCAATTCTGCCATAGATTTTTGTATTCCTACTTTATTTTCATCCATCTTATTTTTCATGCCATAAAGAATTATTTTCATGTCATTATTATTATCATTCATCTTCTCATCCATTTCTTGAATTTTTGTTTGTGATATTACAAACTCATCCCTTGTTATTGACTTAGCACTCAAATCATTACGTTGTTCCACCAATTTGGATAGCATGTTATGTATGTCCTCATTTTCTTCTTTAGTTATATATGATACTTCATGAGGTTTAATTGGTGTTGAAATATTTTTTAGACCCATTTAGAATACAAATAATAATACTCATCTTTTTTCTCTTTATCACAAATTTTGAATCACCAAACATGGATATTCAAATAAAAATTTATGCCAATTGCAACTTATGTACCTTTAAAACTCTTAATTTGTAGTATGTTCTCCTTTTTGACCTTCCTTCTTATGTATTTATGAAATTTTGACCCTTCTAATTCTGAAATTTAGACGCCACGGGTCTGACCAAAATTGGATGTGCCAAGTGAAATCTAGGGTAACTTTCACAAACCTTGTTGATTTTTGTCCCTTCCAGGAGAGTGCACTTGTATGAAATGCCAAGCACCCAATATTTGATTTATGATTATGAAACTTGTACGAAAAGTATTACAGACTATTATTTTTCAAACGAAACTGGTCACACTAAAATTATATCCTCTATGAAGAGGATATGTCGATTTTACTAGGAACACATGTTTGAGACTAGTAATAGGACTATTCAAAAACCCTATCTTCCACAAGGTATATCTCAGAAATTATAACAACCAAGAAGATGAAATTATTACCACAAATACCTTGATATGTATTCTAAATAAGCTCTGAATTTCATTTTCTGAATTGTCCCAAAAAAACATTTATATTGAAAATTCTAAGATGACTTGCTTGGAGAATAAAAACCCTAGGATCAATGAGATTTGATACCAAATGTTATGATCTAATGCCTTAAAAATGACAAAAATTCGATAATTACAGTACACTTCGAGGGGGAAACCTCCTTTTAAAATATATCCACTTCAAAATACAATATGTGATGAGATAAGATGATCCTAAACTAGGTCTCCTTGGTATATATATATATATCAAAAAAAGGGTACTATTATAATGAAAGCCTGTGATGAAGGGGTTGAGAGCATACATATAAATATAACACAAGAAATGTAACAATTAAATAAAGGGATTAATAGGGGGTTTTATACATAACATGGTCTTTTATGGGGATTTTTCTAGGGCTTAACATCCTAAGACCCTTTATTTCCCCCCACAATCATGGTTAAGGTCCCAAAACCCATTCATTGTGTATAAAACTTTCTAATGGTGCGGTTATATTATTTAGAGGTCAAAGATTCCATCTAGAGGGTTTGTGTGGTGGTTCAAGATGTAATTAATGGAGTATGAGACCTAGAAGATTAATTTATAACCTACAATACTTTTATCCTTTCATTCATCATGGTCAAGGTCCTAATACCCATTCCTGATATGTAAAATATCTTAAATATGCCCATATCACACCAAGAGGCCAATTATCTAAGCTTATGTGGTGGTTTGAGGCCTATTTAGGGATCAAGGCCATAGAAACTTGATTTTATGCCAAAGGCCTGACATCAATCTCTTGTGTGCATAACCTCTCAACGATACCCATATCCCACTCAAGGACAATGGTACTTGCTAGAGGGTTTTTTATATTTTGATGAATATTTCATGTGCTATAAGACATATAAGATTCATTTATGTGTTAAATAACTTATTTTACTACCCCAGTCATGTTCAAGTCCTGAAGACCCATCCCTATGATGCAAAAAAATCATAATGTCCATGTATCCCACTTATATGAAAAATATCATGTTTAGAGAGAATGTGCTCCAATTCAAGGCCTTCATCATTTCCTATTAGCCTAATAATATATTTTTAGGGTCTAATTCCTAGATTTCCAACCATGGTTGAGGCCTTAATACCGAACCATGATGCATAAAACATACTAACGATACCCATATTTCACTTGAATAACAATGATCCCCTATAGAGGAAATGTTGTGTGGACTATGGTGTTGTTTATCGCCCTTCATCCCTAAAGGATTCATTTAGGGATAGAACTCATTAGTTTCCTCCCTTCACCATGGTAAATTCTTTAATACCCTTGAATATGGTCAACTCCTCGAGACCCTACCCTACAACACAAAAATGTTGATTGCATCCATATCCCACTTGAATTATAAAGATTCACTTTAAGTGGTCTATGTTATGGTTTAAGTCCTTTATCATAACCAAGTGGTTGAATAATCTTAATATAGGATCCAGTTCCTTCAATTACTTCCCCAACAATGGATTGAGACCCATCCTTAGTTCATAAAACCTCATATTGGTGCATATATAATAGTCTAAGTAAAATGATCTCCTATACAAGGCATGATTTATGGTTTGTCACCTTATTCATGGACCTTAGTCCTTAGAATCTTCATATAGGGCCTAAGAGCCTTAATCCCGCCCTACCCATTGGCATGTCCTTGATACTCATCCTTATTATCCAAGACATTATAAGAGTAACCATATTCCACTTGGAAACGATGTATTCACTTCAAAGGTCATGTGTGGTGGTTTGATGCCTTGTTCATGGCCTAAGAGCCTTATAAGCCTCATTTAGAGCCTAATCTCAATGTTTTACTCCCTTTACAATGGGCATACCCTAAAATTGATCCCTCACATGAAAACCTCTCAAGTGTACCCATTTGACCATTGGAGGCTAAATATCCCAATTGAATGAACTATGTGGTGTTTTCAAGTGTCGATAATGACCCACACATTCATTTAATATTTTTTTTTAAATAAATGCTATTTATTGATACACATAAAAAATTCATAATATAAACGTATAAAGCTTATCAATACCTTTCCAACAATATAAATAACTCCAAAAGTGGATGCCAAGGTAGAACTTTATGGAAAAATCACTAAAATATTATTTTTAACATTAAAAGTAAACACACACATTTTGGAACACCCACATGTTATTATCACGTGCATGTCTCTAAGGAACAAAACATGTGACCATGATTTGAAATTCAATTGTTTTCTCGACATGCCCATTTCTACCCACCCATGTGTTTGCTAACTTGGTTGGGAAAAAACAATACACTTTTCACTAATAGAGACTAAGATATACAACAAAAATAATTTATTTTTTTACGTTATACCCTCAAACCCTCCACTAGAACATGATCTTTTAATTTGAGGGTTATAACCACCTTCATAACTTTAAAAATTATAAAATTAACATTAATTGGTTTAAAAGAATTGTGCACAAGATCAATTCATTCACTAAAAATCTACAATTTGTTTTAAGGAAATGCCATTATTTAGATACTCAACAATAATAATGAGAACATTTACATTATATTTAAAAAAAAAAATTAATATATAAATATTATAAAGATAAAAAATTTCATGATTATATATAAATTTCATAAATAAAAATTATATATTGTGGAAGCTAATTCAATTTCCTATATTTCATCTTTAACAAAATATTTAAATTCATTGTGAAAGTGTCTAGAACCATCCAAATAAAAAATAAAAACAAAAAAACAAAATGAAATAAACAAATAAAATAGAAATCATTATTTCAAGTGCTTATAATACAAGATCCATCTATTTTATTTCTCACATATTAGCAAAAAAACACATGCATCTATTTAAATCAATTATAAAAATTTTACCTGGCATTGAAACACACGAAAGCTTGCTAATATAGAACAAGGCAACTTAGCATTCATGATAGTGTACTGGCTTAAAAGCTTTTTTCATCAATATATATAGAGTTTTTCAAATCGAGAAGGGGTAGGATATGTATACCTCTATAGACTTTACCAGTCAAATCCCTCGACAGAGAGGGTCTCATACACCAATTTGGTCATGACCTTAAATATATATATATATATATAGATAGATAGATAGATAATCAACCTAAGAAAAACAAATATGACAATATATACAAATGTACAAGATCTGTAAATTAATGTATAAACCAAAGGCCACTGTGTAACAAGAATTTGCATTCAATTATTTGTTTCTTAGTCTGCAAGTTGTTATTTTCAAATATTTTAACTATTATCTAATATAATATGAAAATGGAATTAAACTAAATTTTTTATATATTAAAATATATGATAATGATGGTGATTATTTAATAAAAATATATTATAACGCATATTTATTAAGAGAACGATAATGAACATTAAATTAATATATATTTATAATGAAAAAATATTATTATCCATACACATTAAAAAAAACTATAATGAGCCACAAATTAATAAATATATAAATAATAGAAAATATTAAAATTTCATTTAACAATATTTAACAAAATGTTTATTAGCTCATTAAAAAAAATTAGTTTCCATGGATTAAAATTTTAAAAAATATAGTTTCCAAACATGGTCACAAGAATCCATTGTGACCTTATAGAGAGATTACGAGGTTTAACTATATTCTTAGAATTTGTGATACTCCTGAAAAAAATCTATTAGAGATACCCATCTACCAAATTAGATCTACCAAAATTTTAGGAAAATATCTATTGAAAGTACTCATCCACCAAATTAGATCTACCAAAATTTAAGGAAAAGTTCAACTTTATTGTATGTCGTGTTCCAAATATGTGTTTTTCCACCAAAATGGAGAAATGTCAAAAAAATTAGATCTACCAAAATTTAATGAAAAGGTAAACTTTATTGCACGTCGTGTTCCATATATTTGTTTTTCCACCCATATGTAGAAATGTAAACAAATTTATATTGGATTAATGATGGCTCTTAAATGATATGACCCAATGCAATGGGTATTATCTCACCATTACCAAGGAATTCACCAACTCACAAAATTACCATTTAAATATTACATGGTAACCATGAATTCACCAACTCACAAAATTATCACACCATTACCAAGGAATTCACCAACTCACAAAATTACCATTTAAATATTACATGGTAACCATGAATTCACCAACTCACAAAATTATCATTTAAATATTACATGGTAACCATGGATTTGATCATTGAAAATTAAAAAGCAATCCTAATTTCGTATACATTGGACATTGCTTGCATCATTGAGAATTAAAAAACAATCCTAATTTCCTATACATTGGATATTGCTTGCCCAAGGGATAACAAAAAGGCCTGGTAAAGTTGATTCAACTCTCTCCAAACCCCCTTCCCAATCTAAGACCTGATGAGGTACTTATGCTCACAATTTATACAATTACGAATTATGGTAATAAATTATGTGTGGCTTCAACTCACGAAGAATGATCTGTTTATTATGGCTTTTTTCCCTATTTAGGTTATGAATAGCATGGCCATAGTACCCATGAAATAAGATATTTCCTTAAAACAAGAGTACTAACTTCGATCACTTCTAAAGAAAGGTATTGAATGCCAATATGGACATGATTAAGTAAAGACCATAACTGCCAATATGCACATGATTAAGTAAAGACCATAACTAGTTACAATTAAAGTGTTCTAGTTGAATAAGAGGCATAATTGATTTGCATCCATTCATATAAAGCCACACCACAAGACATTATGCATTAGATAGAACTTGCTCGCAAAATGTGATGAAAGATACCACGGTCATCCTCATAGAAAGAAATCTTCAAAAATCTTTAGAAATTACTAATATTTGATCAAATACGAGGATTTACTTGAAAAATGAAAAATGAAATTCTTAGGCAAAATCCAAGGTTTCATGCTCTACACATGTAGTGACTTACAAGATTTTCACAAATATTGTAACTAGGAAAAATAGACTTTAGAAACCCATTTTATGTTTTTTTGTGTGACTATAACATCATTGACAAATATTGGCCAACTCAATAAAGGATCCCTTGAGTATATTGATGTAACACATTTATTGTGTTTATTAGATTTCAAATGGTGTTCCATATATCTATGATCTCTAATTATCCATTTAGCAAAGTTCCCATTGCGTGTCATTACAAAATCATCATAATTCGAGTAGACAAGGAAATCAAGGGAAGAAAGGCTTGTAACATGTTTCTTAAAGGTGATCAAAATCTGGACCAGGGGTCAAATTTTAGCTCAAAAATCAGCATTCTCGGAATTGCCTCAAAACAAACGAGAGCGTAGCCCTCATCATCACGAACCCAACGCAACTCGTTTCATCTCAAACGGACGTCGGGAGTGAGAGATATTGCAATCTGTTCATAAAGTCAAACAGGCAAAAAAAACTAATGCTGACTGTACAGTCCGTACAGTCCGTACAAGCTGACGTGGCAGAGCCATACGACCGTACATGTGGTGATGTGGCAGTTATTTATTGGAAGACAGTTGGTCGAATGGGAAGTTGACACGTGGCACTGTTTGGGCAAGTGATTGGGTGCCACGTGGCCCAATCATGGGCTGCCACATGGCACCCCGGTATTGGTTGCTTGTTTTGTTTATTAAAATGTATTGGAGTCCGTGGGGTTCGACCCCCGGACCTCCCTACTGCATATAGATTTTACAAACTCTAACCGACCAATGGGTCACATGTTGTGCCTTATAATATATATGAGTTCTATTGTATTTGAATTCAGAGTTTGTAACCGTTGGCAGGGGGTTGGGCCGGGGCTTAGCCTCGGCCCGCGGTCATTTGTGTTGTTACATATGCTCATGCCATATACCATGCAACCAACGGTTGGCGCAAGGTTTATAATATGTAGCCCGTGGTCTTGTTATAACATATGACCATAACCAGAGCGCAAAGGGGCTTAAGTTTTGGTTTAAAACAGTTGTAACGGTTTAAGCCCTTTTTGCCAATACGCGCGGTCATATGACCCATGTGCCCAGGTGCTAGGCAGTTAGGGGCTGGTGCGCCCATAACCGTCCTACAGTTTGCACCGTTGGCACGGTTACGCCCGATGCTGGGTTTTCACGCTATATATTGCGTGTGTGCCAGGTTCATTTCACAAGGGTGCGTTTTGTAGATGCATGGACAACAAGCTTGAAGGAGGAAAATGGAAGGAGGCCTATCTTCCTCATCTTTTGGCCGATTGAGGTGCCGTAAAAGCCCAGCTAGGGGTTTTTGGACATCCTGAATCCATTGGCACAGTTATCAAGTCCATTTGAAGACTTCTTTATTAGGTTTTTAGCCATTGAAGTTTCAGGAAGCTCCAGGGAGCTTGAAGCCCTCATTGATTGAGGACATGTTTTGGTGAGCCTATGTTTGTTTTCTGTGATTGAATAATAATTTTTGGCTAATTGTTATCTAAACACATTGGGACAGGTTTCAGAGGATTTTGAGGACTTTTACAGGTGTTTTTGCCAAAGAGAAGCTCAGTGAAGCTTATGGCCACATGTACAAGAGGTCATGCCCGGATGAGCCATGATCCGTTTTCAGAGTTTTATTAGTCAGTTTTGGGCTTTTTATGTGTTCTGATCCCAATGGTACAGTATTTTTTTCCATTGGAGTTGAGTAGCAGCTTGTAAAAGAACTTTTGACAAATTAATCCCAGAGAGCCAAGTCCATTGATGGAGGCTCGAGGAGATGTAGCCCGGAGAGGGGTGAACTACTTCATCATCTTGTTCTTGTTGTGAGTTTTGATGGTTTATTTGCTGCAAGTTGTGTTGTTGTGTATTTATTTAAAGTACATATTTAACCATCTAAAAGAACAATTCCTCACACATAAACATTTACAAGAAGATTCATAAACTTGGCACATAATTTTGTTCTTGCATATTTTAACACATGAAGCAAGGTCCTATAAAGTTTATTTTATTGAAGTAGAGGGTGCTTGCATAGCATAACAAGTCAGCCTTCTATTTTCAAATCAAGTGGTATCAGAGCATAGTTTGTTTTGCTCATGTGTTTGCCATTTATAGCTTGAGATTTAGCTATTGGTTTTTGTGCAAGGTTTGTGTTGAAGTTTGATATCTTGCAAGGATGGAGGAAGCTTCAAGCATTGATAGTTCTCATACATCTTCATTATCTAAATTCTTTGACAAATAAGAGATTCTAACTATGAGAGATTTGATGAAAGAGATG
>JASDQU010503633.1:15437-31733 GCA_032191745.1 Picea mariana
TCATTTCTACTCGACAACCCACACTTTGGCAAGTCCCCTCTTCTTGTGCTAATACATAGCATACCAACACACACATCCGTCTTCCACCTTTGCATTGACACGCCATTGATTTTCTTATCAGTACATCGTCCACCTCCCTTTGAACTTGACACGTTATCATGCTTCTGCCAAATCTCATTGACACACATCTTCATCGTTAACGAAGTTTGCATGATCAACATCGTCTCACCGATATTGGTCCCATGATTATCTTTGTCGTCCATACACCTTTCACCAGCTGACTCCCTTCCACTCGCATCGTTGCATCGCATGTCAGAAACATCCCTCTCTTTCGCTTTGTTGCACTGCATATCAACAACGTTTGCCTCTTTGTCCCTAACGCGCAAACCATTGACAAGTTTCCCTCTCCCGTGCTCGATATGTCAGCGGAAGGACATCGACCCCTCATCGTCACCAAGTGCATCGAAGAAGATCTTCTCCCTCTCTCCAACACTGACTAGGTCAGTGTGGCACACTTTCACCTGGACGCTTATCTTATCCTCATCTTGGCTCGGATCCATCTTTCTATGCCATCAATCGATGTCCTATCATTTCTTGTGACTAATCTCTCCACAAGTAAGTGGATAACTGATGACTAATACCTACAATGCCTAAATTGCTTCATGATCACATTCATAATCAAGTGTTTTTGTCACCAGTAGCTTGCATTCACGTACCACATCAACCTTTTTTATTTGTACCTCTTAATTTTGTGACTAACCATGAGCATGAAAGTCTCATATATCATCAGATGGGTTAACTAAAGGATATGCACGTCTTGCGCTGGCTCTAAAATGCATCCTTATGAAAAATTGGTTCTCCCCGCTCCTACATAGTGCTAAGCACACCAGAATAGGCCTATTGTACATATTATGCAAGTGTGATCCCTACGTAACTGACAGAATCGAAATACGAGGTCTGAAAGTGCCAAAATGATCGCCAAGGGTTTCCCGCCAAGCAAGCCTCGCTAAATGTGGCCATCATTAAACATGGATCCAATCAAATTCTTGAATAAAATGTTCAGTTATATTGATATAAGTGTCTCTCTATGCTCTCCACATTGCAAAAAATGACACCTTAATGGGGCATCATATGATAAAGTTATGGGCTTTCGAACTCAATCTCTCATTGTCTCTTGCCAGTTTGACACTTAGAAATTTTTCCAATTTTTCTTTCCTAGGAAAAAGAGTTCCCTTCAAATCCTCTGAAATTTTAGAGGATTTCCAATCATTTCCTTCGATACAAAGCGGAGGAGTTAGTTCAAACTCCTTCGATACAAAGCGGACAAGTTAGTTCAAACTCCTTTGAAACATATCAGAGGAGTTAGTTCAAACTCCTCCGATATGTATCAGAGGAGTTAGTTCAAACTCCTCTGAAACATATCAGAGGAGTTAGTTCAAATTACACCAAAATTTTAGAGGAGTTTCCATCAACTCCTCCGAAATTTCCAAGGAGTTTCCATTAACTCCTCTAAAACCTACAAAAATGCCCTCTGTAATTTGGCCATAACTTTTGACTCAGGTGTCTATTTTGCGCGTTGTTTATACCGTTAGAAAGGTCTTTTCGAGATCTACAACCTCCTAGTTATATGATTTGAGATATTCCTCACATATGGTATACTTTGTTTTGTATTATTATCAGACACCTTTTTAACAGCCCCAGAGAACACCACACCTCAACAGCGAGCATAGGAACCATGAATTGAACTCAAGGAAGTTCATACGAAGTCTTGATTACTTATATTTCAGTTTTATGGGTTCAAGTGCTTGTTTTAATAAGTATCCCTGTGATACCACTCATCTACAATATGTTGAATGGTTCTAGGTTTTGATGTCGAGAGGAGGACGCACTCAACATCCTTACAGTGTGATCTACATCCAAGGACAATAGAGCATTAAGGACAACATCAGTTGTCACAGCAATGGGAAGTAGCGATAGGAATCTAATTCAAATGGTTGAAGAGGAGGTCTAAACCCCATGATGATCGATTGTCAAACCTGGACAACCAAATCATTACGGTAGATGAGAGACACTATAGCCAAAATGCATGATGGTCTACCCGCACTAGAGGAAAAATTCAAAATGTAACTGTTGTATTTTCCCTCTCATCAATTCAAAGGGAATAAAGACAAAATATGGGAAATGAAAGGTTGTGTAAGAAGGCGAAAGGCCAAGGGTCACATTGACCTCCAATAAATACCATAATTATATCAGAGAGAAGGGTTTTTGGCTCTTCAAACATTATACACTTCTGAACTACTTTGGGAATACAGTGTCAACTAAAATTGGAGAGTTTTCCTTAGAGTTTTCATGTACTATTGTTGAAATTGTTAATACGGAGAAACCCTAAGGGCCAACTTTTGACAGAGAGAAGGACTCACATGTGTTTTTGTTTTGCTGCGAACAAATTCAAGAAGAATGTTTATTTTTCACATGGGTTGTAAGAGCATGTTTGCTTGTGGACTTTTCTGATGTAATATATGTTTTCCTATAGTTTTGTTACTCTTTCTTATAGTACATGTCTCGAGTGAATGAGCTGCCAATGTATGTGATATAGTGACTTAGACTATTCTGGTTATATATTCATGTGCATGTGTTATCTAACTTTATTTCTTCATTTCAACTATCTAGGTGAAGTTATTGGTAGAGTTAGTTTCATGTCACAACTCATTCACTTACCGCTAATTCGCTCCTAGCTAGGATAGGGTAGATTAGAAATAGACTAAACCTGCATTTACTTAGTCTTCATCTACATCTTTTGTTTGCATAACCATCCATCACTCACCTTCATCGGTGGATCGATCTGCAACTGGTAAAGCCAAACCAACAATGGATACTGGGCCAGAATCCAGATGGGTTTCCTATTCCAAATGGTGAGAGGTCTAATTGAGACTTTTTAACGGGGGTAATCCCTTACTGTTGTCGAGTGAATTTAGACCTGTCAACAAAATTTGCACTAGGAGGAGGGTCGGATTACAAGCCTTCCCATGTGGAGTCATTTCATTTAACTTTAACCAGCCCATGGCTCCTCTCTATACATCTGTATACGACGACCCTTTGAGTCTTCCAAGACCCACCGAGGTGATCTCAATCAAGACAGTTAATCTCTTGTGAAATCCCAAATTCGATGGTGAAGGGAATGTATCTGGATTCACGCATCTCAAATGATTTGAAATCACTCGATGAAATCTTAAGATTGTACAAGACAATGAAACATGTCGACTGTTCATCCTCACATTTAAAGGGGGAATTAAAGCCTAGTTTAGGACATTTCCAACAAAATTGATTCATAGCTGGAAACTATTTATGGAAGTGTTTATCGATGCTCATGAAGATTATGTCTATGATGAACTCTTTGATGAACTTCCAAAAATCCGTAGGCTTGGAAATGAATCTGTGGATGATTTATTTCGAAGAGTCATGCAAATTTATTGCATATTTCTTGAAAATGACAAACCCTCAGGAAAATAAATATTCGATTGGTTTTCATGTCTTGTATCTATTTCTGAAGAGTGTGATCTGAACAATCAAACCATCTCTCATTCACAAGATTCAAGTATGACGACAAAATATAGGGGTGCATAATCTCTTATCATCACTCGAACACATCTGTAGGGGAATCCTTATCAGAAACATTAGACCCCTTAGCCTTGAAGTGTGAATAATTTATTGTCTCCCCTTCAGAAAATCACGAACATACTTTGGTCTGTGATGAATTCCCCATTGAAGGAATCCCATCATTATTATAATCTAAAGATTTGCATTCCCTTTATACAAATATGTTTGACGTTGATCACTCGCATGAAAAGCCATCTATTTACCATGAAACATCGAATGATAAACCAAACCAATAAGAATGCACCACCCTGATTGATCAATCATTCATTCTTAATGGTAGTCCATTTATGACACTTAATCCTTCACAATCTGAAATTCTAGAATATACCAAATCACAACTTGATCTTTATAATCCTATTTTCAATGACTAATTTTCATCAAAAATTATTCCTTGGTTCTGCATAGATTGAAATTTCTGACCACGATGCACAAATGTTAACAGAAAATACAAAGTGTGCATCGTATAATGATATCTTAGATCTCCATGAAGATATCATCCCGAATGTACAACCCATCACCATGCAAAGCATAGGAAACATTGAGTTGATCTAGAAAATGTCGTCGTCTCAAACTACTCTAGAATTATCTATTAATCCCCATGAACAGATACACCAATCGTCCTTGGATGTGTTCCTTGGTGGTTGATGATATAAGTCCCTAGATGTGTTCTAGGGCCCCTGGATGTGTTCCATACGATCCTTGCTTGGTTCTTGGATTGATCCTTGGATGTGTTCCTTGGTGGTTGATGATATAAGTTCCTAGATGTGTTCTAGGGCCCCTGGATGTGTTCCAGAGAATCCTTGCTTAAATGCTTTGGTTGATCCTTGGTCTTGTACCTTAGTGGATAAAGACCCTAGATGTGTTCTAGGGCCCCCAGATGTGTTATGGGGTATCATGGTCTGGTGCCAGGTGGTTCTTGGTTGAGTACCAAGATGTGATGATGTGTGATCTTCTTCTTCTCTCCTGAGATGGTCCATGAGACCTAGGAGCACCTAGAAGATGCGAATGACCACATCATTGATTTTTCCTCTTATGCAGGGATGATAAAAGCTTATAAGTTATCATGAGACCTATGTGGACAATTTTCCATTGAAGAAGACCCCTTTGACTTTGTCTTGTTGCCTCCCCTTGCTCGATTCTCTTTCCCCTTCTTGTTTAATGTGGTGTTGGTTTAATTATTTTTATTATTAGGTTTTTAATTAAACCTAACCCTAACCCCTTCCTATACTATAAAAGGAACCTCCCCCCTCACTCTCTCATTACATTCACACACTCTCACTTCCTTTGGTATGAATTTTTGGTGTGGCCTACTCTTGTTCAATTTGTTCTTTTGGTGTGACCTTTTTGGAGTTTCTTCCCTTGCTGGTTTTGAAGTTTTGCCTTAGGTTTTTGTTGGTTGGAGCTCTCTTGCTGGTGTGTTGGTTCCCTCTTGCTGGGTTATGGTGTTGCGACCTTCCCTCTACTCTGTTAAGGTGGTGAAGACCTCTCTTTAGCTGGTTAAGGTGCCACAAATACCACCTAGTCCCTCTTCAAGCTGTCGTTGGTCACCCTATGACTGTCACTGTCTTGTAGGAAGTCTTTGGCTCTTCTTCTAGCCTGTCGTGCCTCTTCCTTGATTGTTGTAGCTCCTCCCAGTCAATCGTTACCCTCTCCTAAACTGTCTCTTCTCTTTCTTTGGTTGTAGTCGATGTTCTCTTTCTGTTGTAGTATCCACAGTCATTTAGGGCCTGATAGGACAACCCTAAGTCTCAATCTTAGGCTGCCTACTAGGTATATCATCCCTATATGTTTTGGATGTTTTGATTGGGTTGATTGGGGTTTTATATCAACCTTGAGTTTTTTGGTCTTTGGGGTTTTATATCAAACCTTCTTGTTTTTGTCGTCTTTCCTTTTAAGGCTGTCACTACTTCTTCTTGAGTGCTACCATGGTCACCTACTTATGCTACCTTGTTACAACCCTTAGGGTTTGGTGGGGGCAACCTTATTAACTGCTACCTAAGTCTGCCCTATTGGTGGGGGAAACCCTATTAGGGGCTTCTTATATTCAACCTCTGGTTGGTCATTGGGGTTTTTGTATCAGCCCTACACTTATGTTGATTTGTCCTTGAATTTTACCCTACTCTTCTTGGCACACTGTCCACATAAATCATGATGAGATCAAACCCTTGAGGGTTTGATCCATGACTATTATAGACTTTACTGAGCATACATAAAAGAGGACAACAATAAACTCCTAAGGTAAATCTGTTCTTTGTTTGATCAAGGTAATGTTCAATTTTAATTTGCTAATTATCAAATCTATTTAAGCTAATGTTCATAATTGTTTTTACTACTAATGATCAGATCTCTTCATGTTCAGATCTAGCTTAGAATTGTTTTCTACATGTTCAGATCTATTGTTTTATTTCTGTGATTGATCTACTTCAAAATTTTGTGTTTTGATTGTTGATCTATATCTACAGTAGTGAATAAATTTAAAAGAATATTGTTGTTCTAGTTTTCCCTTCATTTCTAGAAACAACGCTAGAACCATTCGACAAATGGGCTAGTAACTGTAAAGAGTATTCTATTTATTATTGAGTCATTATTAAATATAGCAATCCCCTTTTGTGGATTGATCATGTCGAGCATTGTAATTGACCAAATCCCTTTTTGTGGATTGGTCAAACCCTAATTACATTGTGCAAATTAAGAAGTCGGCCCCTGGGCTAATATACTAATAGGTGGGACCCCTTGTATGACTTATAGGACTATGACGAAGAAGCGAAAGTTATATTTCATTTGCATATGTTTTGGTTGTGACACAATCTTTACAGCTTATTTGCCTCAAAATCATGGTTAAAATGCTTATGATAGGATGTTGTGGGCAAGGTGGTTGAAACAAGGAATAATGTTGTCTTGATTATCTCTCACAAAGCACGATTATGCTGCTTGTAATGGATTAAGTAATTACACTCCAGTTTTATTTTTTTGATATAGTACATGTTTTATAGTGTAGTTGGGTGATCACTTCGACCCTTGCTACAATGGTTGGCGCATTGGTTTAATTGCAAGGATTGGTTGTATCCCTAGCAAGTTGTTATATGTGAAATGGGGATAGCTACAATGGTTGGTTGCATTAATAGAATTGAATGCTAAAGGGTGATGAGCTCTATAGTGGGCTTGGATTGTACTAGCCATGAATGAAAGTTTGAAGGGAGAAGCGACATGCAGTAAATGCACGTCATTGAAACTCACCTAAAGCCCGCCACCCTAGTCATTCTTGCATTTTTCTCTGTTGGTTGTTGTAGCTTCGCTTTGCTCGGTCGTGGATAAGGTATACAAACTGGTCTTTTCTCCTTAAGCAATCTTTTACACAGGTTTGGGGTTTTCTTGCTTTTCCATCCATGAACATTCGCTCTGCTCTTTAAGTCAATAGTTGTCTCTTGTTTGCTCATGGTCTGTGTATTTCTAAAGTTTTTATAATGAATTCAGACTATGTATTTGTTGTTTGCAAATTTTTGTTTCATGTGTGGGTTGTTTTGAGACCATTGTCATTGACAGAGTCGTGGGTGTCTTTTACTGGTTTAGTTGTTTGCAATTTTACTATGAAAAAGAATGTGGTTGAGGATACTCTTGGGCTTGTTTTGCTTCTAGTTCCTTGTTTTTTGTTTTCTTCCATGTTCGAAGATGGGTTCTCTCTACCCCTTACCTGTGGGTTTCTATGGACACTCTGCCTATATGTTAAGATTGTTGGTCTTCATGGCTAATATGCTCTCGCCATAGTCCCGACTCTGTGAGTATTAATGTGGAATATTGTGATGGGAGTAAACTTTTTGTGCTCTTTTCTGGACAAACCCTCAGGTTGTTAGCCCTCTTTCTTCTACCACCTATTGTCCTCTGTTGCATTGAACCCTATGCATTCTCATGAAGGTGTTGCTTACCCAAAATTTGATGAAAGAATTGTTTGTGCTCTTTTGTTTGGGTGTGGGTTTTGATTGGTCACTTGCTATGCAAGTATGGAGGAAGTTTTGGACTCACTTATTCGCTTGAAGTTATAGTCTGTCCATATGAATTTATGAGGTCGATAGCAATGTGCCATGTTTTATTGTAATTACAAAAAGCACATGTGTATAAGTTATATGATGCTCAAGTGAAGTCTATGACCCAGAATGAAATAGGATGAGGAAGTTTGATGAATTGTGGTTCGATTAAAATTATGGTTATATATAGCGATTTGTTTTGAGGCACTTTGCGGGAACTTGTGGGTTTTAAGAACTTTGTTGATGTTGACATTATGGGATGTAGCATGTTTACTCCAAGACTGTCTATTGTGTCGGTTGTAGTGATTATGATGTTGTTCAATTTTCAATACTGTTATGTATAGGTGGTATTGTTATTATGGTTATTTTTATTTATGGGCAATTGGTTACTATGTAATATAGTTTCAAAGGAAAGTGAGCAGTTTTGTGAAGAAGACACCAATTTGGGTTGTTTTTTTGGGAATAGAGTATTGTTTAAATTTTGATTTTTTGAACAGTAAGAAAGTTTGATTGCGAATTGATATCAAAGATGGAATGTTTGATGTATCATTTGAACNATCCCAATTTCACTTATTCATCCCATGTTCTGTGATATTTGTTTTGAAAAGGAGTCTGTGTGGAAATGAAAGGAAGTTTATATGGGAACGGTTGATCACTGATGTTATGGAATTGTTTAGATACATAGTTGATTGTTTTATTAATTGTTTGAACCATATTCGTATATTAATTCCCCTCCATGATATCATTTTTCTCTAAATACAAGCCCTCCATATTTTCCATGAACCCTATTCATTGCCTGTTCAGATGGCAATTAATAAATGACATGTTATGGATGGATTGCATGTGTCTCACAAGTAAATTCTAGAGCCAACTTTTGATTTATGTAAGCAAATTCTCATGTATGGGTTTGTTGCCGTCCTTATACACACTTGCAAATGTGAGCCAAGTCTTTCTCACTTAGTGTGTCCTTGGAGGCACAATGCCAGGTTCAAAGCCCACGCTGTCACTTTGGCTTGAACCTCTTCCGTCTAGGCTTACTCCTAGGGAAGCCAAGGGGGGTAGTCCCTAGTTTCTAGATAAGATTTAGATTTTAAGTTCTAGGAGTTGTTTTTAATTCGTTAAGGTTTGGGGGAGTCTAACCTATGATGCTAAGGCAACAATGCAAGATGCACGAGTTTGTTATGTCAAGAGAGCCTTTTCCCTAGGTCAACTAAGACTAGTGCCTAAGGTTGGGCAAGGGGTCAACTAGAGTTATAGGGTGTTTCGTTACAATATGATTACAAAAGAATAATTACTTCTCAAAATTGTTAGGTACAAATACTTACAATAAAGAATGCTAAAGATACAATGATAAAATGTAACAAGCTAACCACGTTTTAAATGTATGTGCAGGATATAAAGAAGATCAAGGCAATAGAATCATCAACACATTTATCATCAACATTCATAAGGATACTTAGAAGATTTACAAATTAAAGCACAAGTGTTCCACAATGATGAAGATACTCAACACTTTAGCTATTTAACCCACAAAGTATTACTTGTATTACGAGATCAAAAGATTGAGTTACAAGTATTAAACCTTAAATTGTATTAGATTAAGCCAAGTTTTAATTACTTAGTGAATCAAGGGTTCCTTAAGATTGCAAGATTTTAATTACCCTTATTAAGTGTTTCACCGAAAACCTCCTCCCCCGGTTGCCAAATAACTCTTGGATGCTCAAGAAATAAGGCAACGAGGCCTACCCTAGCTTCACAGGTCAGCCCGAAAGATTGAGTTTTTACAGAAATGACACCGCACGCCGTGAGACCGTCCCCGGACTAACACCTTCCATTGCCCTCCTCAATCCTCGTTTTAGATGGTGAAGATAGTGGTTTAAGGTACCCTATTAAGTCTATTAGGTACATATATCAATTGGTTAGACTTTTAGATGTATTCTTAAATGTTTTAGTGATTTTATGATGCCTTAAAATTGTGAATTAATGCCAAAACCGAAACTTACTTCAGCTTATTAAGTGTGTTATTTAAGCATATGAATGAAGCACTTAACACATGTAAAGCAATGGAAAGCAAGCTGAAGTACCGATTTAGTGTGTTACCATGAACTATATCATTAACATGAGTAGCTTGTTATGAAAGAAAACTAAAGCAAAAGGGCAAGGACAACTTTCCAAAAGAGAAAAGAGGAAGCTCAAGCTTATTACCACTTATCTTATGTTTGTTAAAGCATTAAGAGAAAAACATTAAGTGTGAAAAAATTGAAGATTTAGATGTGTGCCTACACTATCAACTTATCCAACAACATTAACTTGAGTGTGATGGCAAGTGGCCTTAAAGAGATGATAACATGAAAAGAAAATCCGAAAATCACTTGCTAAACCATCTAAGCATTAACCATTTAGTGTGTTGGATTAAAGCATGTAAACAAGATAGATCTTAAGATAGATTATAACATGCAACTAGATCTAAGAAAGTTGATTATGCCCCAAGGGCTTAAGCTAAGGATTAATATGTGTGAGATCTAGATCTAGAATATTTTAAGCATTATAATTAGAAAGATCAACAACACATTACTTATCCTAGCCTTACGATTTTGGGTATTCTTCTCTCAAGGTGTAGGCAATTTAGAGATTACTTGAGAGAAAAAGAAAGGAGAAGCAAGCAACTAAACACTTATCAACAAGTCACTAGCTAACCCCCACGTCCTAGCTTAGAAGATGACTAACATTAACCAAACCCCATGTCCTAGCTTAAGGAAATGCTCAACAATTGAAAAAATTGAGATTTGCACTTACCCTAAGCTACCCTAAGCTCACACTTGGGAGGTAGGCCGTACCAATTCTCCTCCCAAGCTATGAGCAAGCAAGAACTTGCTAGAAAGTGAAGAAATAATGAGAAATTAGCTAGAAAATGAAAAGTAGAGGTTGAGATTTGTTACCCACTTGAAGAGAAGGGTCCTTGAGCGTTGTGTGGCTATTTTAGGGAAACTTAACCCCCTCAAACTGCTGCAAACCTGCAAAAACCAGCAAGCTATGCTTGCTGGAAAATCTACACACAACCAACAATGTGACGAAAAATTTCTGTTTTTAGGGAAGAAAATTTTCTCCTTGAAAAACTATGATAAAATATGATTTAAGATGACCAATCAACTATGTTAAGTTAGCTGAAATATATATGGAGTGAACAACAATAAGAGAATGAGTAAAGAAAGAGAAAGATGAAGTTTATATGTGCTTTAAGGGATGACTCTTCCTTGAGGCAATCCCAATAAATCTCTTGAAGCCAAACCTGCAACACTCGACAAGATAATATGCATACAAAAGATAATATGATTGAATATGCTAATAAGATGAAATACTTGTACCCTATCTAGCAAACCCACATATATAGATCTACAAGAACACTCGTTGTTAGATCTACCCAAGTAACACTTTACCCAAGATCTAATTTATGCAATCATCAAATCAAACATTTACAATATTACCTCACATGTAGCAAGAACAAAAATACTTGTTGCTCTTCCAATAATCCTCCAAAGTTTCTCGTTTTATTACTCAAGAATGGATCTTGGAGAAATACTTGCTCCAAAACCCTAAGAGCCAAAGAATGGAAGATGGACAAGAAAGAGAGAGAGATAGTGAAAAATCAAGTAGCGTAACAATAGCTCAAGATATGGTGAGGAGGGAATGAGAAAAGGGATCTATTTATACTTGGAGAGGCAAACCTACCTCTCTTGGATCAATGCCAAGTGTCCACCACCAAGCATAAGGTGAGATCCCAAGGAGGGGGGCACACCAACTAGGGTTTGGATCATGGATCCAAGAGGTGGATGAGTGGATTGATGTTGGGATCAAGCAAAATAGGTAGTGGCAGGCTAGGTAAAGCGTGCCACTAGAGAGAAGGGGCCCCAAAACATTTAAAAATAATTTTCTAGATTTTTCCCAAGAAGGGGGGCGTAACTCTTCTAGGAGGGCGCACCACTTGGGGGAGAGGAAAGGAAAGGAAGGGAATAAATTATAGGATGGGAGTGGGGATGAGCTAAGGGGTGACGTGGAGGGTGAGGGAAAGCACACCACTCAAGAGAGGGGTTCCCACCCCTTCTAGAATCAAATTCCATCATCTCTTCACCAAGGGGGGCATAAATCCCCTAAGAGGGCGTGAGGGTTGAGTGAGTGAGGGGGTGAGGGGTTTAGAAAAAAGTTAGAACAAGTTGGGTTGGGTAGTAACGGGTTAGGAAACCTCTATCCATATTTATCCACCTTTACATCATCCTTTTAACTCATTATTACAATTTTTACATTTTTGCTATGTCAAGACTTAGCAATTAAAATTGTTGTTTTTGACTAACTGACACTTCGGGTGGACAAACCCATAGCAGAAGTTGTCTGACTGAGCTGAAACTTGGTCCATGGGTGTAGGGGGTTTTATTCCATTTCTTTGAGAAAAAATACCCCTATCAAAAGTCCCAGGACCTAGTTTTTACAATTTTTGCTCAAAAATAATTAATTAATTAAACAATTAAACCTCCAAACTTAGGGAAATTTAATTAAAAATTAATTAATTAAAAAAAACTAATCTAGACTCGATGGAATTCCGCGAAACTTTCTAAGATGTCATACAGGGCCATTTACATCATTCCTTAGCAATAGTTACCAGAAGATAAGTCCATTAGAACGCCCTTCACCACTTTGGAATAATTATTGCAAGTGTGAGGGAAAAACTCAAGGGAAATCAATAAGGCTGAAAAGCCCAATTGATAACCTGAGGATAAAAAACCCTCAGTGAAAGGAACTCTCCCAATGAACCGATCCCAAGGTAAATGACCTAACTATGACCAATGTAGACCTATTACATTGTTGACCCATGCAGGGGTGCGGAAATTCCAGTTACAAAAAGAAGTGTTGGGGCCAAAAATGCCCTGTAGAACCAAAATCTTCGATAAATGAGCATCTGATGATGCATCTCTTCATGGCACATGGAGTTGACCCCCTAGTTGGATAGGCGGTCAACATGGTTATTAAGAATTTCATCACTGGTTAATTATTGCTACAGAATGAGTTTTTTCAGTAGAGGCAGCAATGGTCGAAATAACAGAGGCAAGGGAAAAGAAGGAGAAAGACAAGACTAAGGTTTTCTCTTTAGTTAAATGAGATAATTTCAGGTTTCATTCATTTATGGGTTTACTTGAAAGCCTAATCATCTTATTGACAACAGATTTTTATTGAAGGCATCAAGGTTCAAAACTGAATCATACTTTTCAGCCACTTGTTCTAGAGGTGTTGATTCATCCTTGATAGTCTATGTATTCTTGTCTGCTTGTGAATTAATTTTCATGGCTGATAAATAGTATCTTGCAGAGTCAAAATGGAAGCAGTTTGTGGCAAGCTAATCCAAATCATTAATTTCAGTTTTATTTTACTGTCGGAGTCTTTTTGTAAGGTGCCCATAGGATACCTCTAAATATGACTTCGGTCCATACCCTTACAGGGGTTTGTAAAGATAAATACACTTTTGGCATCTCAGAATGAAATAAAATCGTATTATTGTTCTGTCTCATACATGTGTTTTCATGACTTGGTTCCTCTTTTCGCTTTTAGTCTCCATGTTTACTTTATTGTAAAATCTGTATACATTCCAGTAGCTTTGTATAAATTTTATTTTACATTGTAAGATATACAAATCATAAAACCAACTTCAATCCTTGTAATTAATACTTGCGGATTGAGTGAATGTTTTTGAGGCTATAAATCCCGGGTGACATTCCCAACTATCTTGTCCTAGCCAGGCAAAATCTGAAAATGATTGAGTAAGGTGTTCCATACCTTTTCCTCAACAACATGTCTAACCTTTGTCCACACCTAAGACACAATCGACATCAACCCTCTTGCACAGGAAAGAACAACCTTGTAGCCAATTCGGCTTACACATGCATTAACCTGCAAAAGTGCATTCTATGATTACCTTACAATAGCATCAAATACAACAGTTGGAAAAATAAGAACAACCTTTACGGCCTTACAACACACCTCTTTATATGCTTTACAACAGGAAAAATCATAAATATTGGTGCCCAAAAATGGTTACAGATCCATGCATATCATTGGCTACAAATCCCGCAAATCCCGAGATTCTAATACAGTCGACTACTAGTCAACCTCCATTCGGTCTCTAGTTGGTTGTCTCACACCACACTTCGACCTCTTGTTAGTTGACTTGTCGTCGATATCTTCGACTTCGAATTTACTTGATCGACTCTCAACCTTTGATTTGTTGTCGATCTACCTAGACTTCGACCTGTTGTCAATCCACCTCAACTTCGACTTGATGTTGATCCATCTCGACTTCGATCGTCAGTTGATTCACCTCGACTAGACTTTCACTGCAAATAATATAATAACCCAACATTCTCCCACTTGTTGTCTTCTTTGTTGAAACATGAGATTCTTGAACTTTCATTTACAGACCCAGGGAAACAATGCCCATTGCCTCTCTGCACCAAGAGAACTTCACAACACTCACAAACTTGGTCAACGAGTCTGCTATGTTTTCCAATGTGTCTATTTTCTCTGGTAGCACCTTGTTACTTTCCACCATGTCTCTTATGAAATAGTATTGTACATCAGTGTGCTTAGTCTTTGAATGGTAAGTAAGGTTCTTTTCCAGAAATATTGTGCTTTGACTGTCGCAACTTACCTTCATATCTCTTTGCTCAAACCCGATTATTGAACACAACCTTTGAATCCATACCGCTTATTTTCTTCCATGAGTGGCCACCATGTATTCAACTTCTTTTGTCGACAAGGCTACGACCGTTTGTCGCTTACTCATCCAACTTATTGCTCCATTGAACATCTTGAAGACATATTTGTTGGTTGACCTTCGTCGATCCAGATCTCCAGCATCGACAAAGGCATGTACATCTAATTTACCATTGTCACCTCCGGGTTTTCCCTGGTAGCATATAGTATAGTCCTTTGTGCCACAAAATTACCTAAATACTCTCTTGACAGTGGTCCAGTGCTCCTTTCCAGGTGTCGACATCTACCTGTCCAACACTCCCACTGCATGGGATTTATCTGGTCAAGTGCAGACCATCGCATACATTAGAATACCAATCACACTTGCATAAGGAACACGTGTCATGTCCTCTATTTCTTCCTGTGTATTTGGACATTGTTCGACAGTAAGCCTTGCTCCCACGGTAATTGGAACCTTCATTGATTTGCAATCCTGCATGATGAATCGTTTTAGAATTGTTTCAATGTACTTCGTCTGATTCAACCAGAGCTTTCGAGCAACTTGATCTCTCTTAATCTCCATTCCCATAAAGAAGTTAGCTACACTGAGATCCTTCATGTCAAACTTGGAGGATAGTTGCTTCTTCACCTCCTTTATTGAGTCCATCTTGTTTCCAATCAACAAGATGTCATCGACATACAAAGCTACATATATGAAACACCCACCTTCTTCCTTGGAATATATGAAGTGATCAACTTTTCTTCTCACAAATCCCAAACTAAGGATGTATGTGTCAAACTTTTGGTACCAGATCCTTGGCGATTGCTTTAGACCATAAAGGGATATTTTGAGTTTGCACACCAACTCTTTCTTGCCCTTTACTACAAATCTTTCATATTGTTTCTTGTAGATTTATTCTTCTAGGTCCCCATGTAGGAACTTGTTCTCACACCGATCTATTCTATCTCTAGATCGAATGTTGCAGCCAGAGACATTAGTACTATATGTTGAAATATTGTAACTGCAAAGAGTATTATATCTATTATTTATGTATTATTCATTAGATCAATCCCCTTTTGTGGATTGATCATGTCGAGTATTGTAAATGACCAAATCCCCTTTTGCGGATTGGTCAAACCCTAATTGTAATAGGCTAAATGAAAAGTCAACCCCAAAATATATTAAAGTGGTTATAACCACCCAGAATGGGAAGTCGGTCCAGCCAGAATATATTAAAGTGGTTATAACCACCCAGAATGAGAAGTCGGCCCAGCCAATGAAAAGACACCCCAGTTCAACGTCTGCCAGATTGTATAAATAAGAGAGGCTAGTGCCTCATTTGCACACACACTCACTTATTCATTAGAGCACAAGTTCAGAGCTGCAGTTGGAGAAGAAGGAAGAGAGAGAGAGAGAGAGGCGCATTCTTGGGAGAGGACTTTCTGTATTTGTTTGAGTTATCTCTTGACATTGTATTGGCTATCTATATTAAGGACATTTTTGTTGGGTTTTCTCCCCCATGAGGGTTTCCCAGGATAAATGATGTGTCTATTGTGATTGTGTATTTCTCAGTGATCCTATCTATGCTATGGTTATCTAGTAAATTGAAAAGAAACCTAATAATAGCTTAAACCTTAACATGGTATCAGAGCTAAGATGAAGAGAGCATCTTTCACAAGAAGAAGAAAAATGTCACTGTTGTCGTACATGAAAATTAGGGATTTTTATTGAAGAATATTTTCAGGCTCAAAACCATCTAGAAAAGTGCTCCCTAACCCAAGGAATTATTTGGCACCTTCAGCACACCTTTTCAATGGGTAGATCTCTTGGAAAGTGAAACCCTAGTTTTCACAAAGTACCAGAAAACCAGAAGTACCA
>JASDQU010503633.1:34075-52217 GCA_032191745.1 Picea mariana
AATGATGAGCCAATGATGTTACTATTATGTGTAGATGATGTATTCTTGACAAGATGAAGAAAATCTCATCACAGATTGCAGAAGAAGCTCACTATAGAGTGTGATGGAAGACCTAAATGCATTATCTATTAGGTCTTGAAATTTAGAAGAGCACAGAGAAGATCTTCCTTAACCAAGGGAAGTATGCAGTTAAAATGAAGAGGTTTGAGATGTTGAAATGTATATCCATGTACACACCCATGGAAACAAAGTTGAAGCTCTTGGTTGTCTCTTCGTCATAATTGATTGATGCTACGCTATATAGACAAATCATTGGATCGGTGATGCATCTGACGAATACTAGGCTAGATATATGTTTTTCCTTGAGTTAGTATCTGGTAGAACCCATACATGTTCACATTGTTGTTGCAACACATGATGAGATACCTTAAGGGTACGTTGGATTTTTGGTCTCTATTATACTAGAGATCATGACTTCAGACTGAGTGGTTACACCGATTCAAATTGAGCTGGAAGTGTTTCTAATAGAAAGAACACTTCAAGATGTTGTTTCAGTTCGAGGTCAGCCATGATCTCATGACAGAGTAGGAAGAAATTCAACATTGCTCCAAGCATGAAAGAAGTGGAACACATTGTTGCATGTTCCGCCAGTTATGAAGTCGTATGTCTTTGGATGTTGTGGAAAGATCTATTTGATTTGGACATGGAAGCCACCGTGATCCTATGTGGTAGCTAGAGTTGCATGGAGATGATGTGATCCATAATGAGTCGAAGCACATAGAGATTCGATAACATTACATCTGTGACATGGTGCAGAGAGGAGCCATAAAGCTCCAATATGTTAGCATGGATGAACAGGTTGTTGATGTGTTGACCAAGCCTCTATCTCGTGTAAAGTTTGAGCACTTTCGAGATAAGCTTGGTATAGTCTGAAAGGACCTCCCTCAAAAGGGGGAGTAGTGCTGATGATACTATGGTATCCTGACTAGTAGTGGTAGCTCCGTTAGGATTTTTATAATCCTAGGGAATCTTATGATTCTTGGGTAGATCCCGAAGTTCCAATAAGGACGGTTTGTCAGAGTACCATGTGGTAGCTCCGTTAGGATTTTATATCCTAGGGAATCTTATGGTTCCTGGGCAACTCCTTAGGGATTGTTAGAGTACCACAAAATGTTGTTGTTGCCAGCTTAATTGATGTGATGATGTGCCATCTTAATTATTGTGATGATGTGCCAGCTTAATTGCTGTGATGCGAGCCTCGTGCTGATGACATGCCAGCCTCGCACTGTGATGATGTGCTAGCCTCGTGTTGTGATGATATGTAGCCAGCTTCGTGCTATGATGTCAGCCTCGTGCTAAAGAATCTCAGCCTAGTGTTGATGTTGATGATGCTTCAACCTTCGTGTTGTGATGTTGTTGTTGTTGATAATGCTCCAGCCCTTGTGCTGTGATATTGTTGTTTTTGATGTTGTATCAGCTTTGTGTTGTTATTGATGATGATGATGATGTATTAGTGTTATACTAATCCATGTTGATGCAGTTGATGATGATGATGCCACTTAAGCTTCTTGTTGAAGTTGATGATGATGATGCCACTTCAACTTCTTGCTGAAGTTGATGATGATGATGCCACTTCAGCCTCTTACTGAAGATGATGATGATGATGCCACTTCATCTTCTTGCTGAAGATGATGATGATGATGCCACTTCAGCTCCTTGCTGAAGATGATTATGATGATGATGATGTTATTTCATCTTTCATGCCGAAGATTATGTTGCTACTTTAGCCTCGCGCTGAAGATGATGATGATGTTACCTTATCCTCATGCTGATGAGGATGATGATGCCATTCCAGCTCCCTGCTGTGAATGATGATATTGATGATGAGAAAAACTTTCAATGATTTATAGATATGCCAGTCAATGTTCCAAGATTTTGTTGATGATGTTGCCCTCTCTCTCGCCTGATGTTGTTGTAGAATACCCTTCTTGTTAAGCGGGAGAGTTGAAATATTGTAACTGCAAAGAGTATTCTATATATTATTGATGTATTATTCATTAGATCAATCCCCTTTTGTGGATTGATCATGTCAGGTATTGTAAATGACCAAATCCCCTTTTGCGGATTGGTCAAACCCTAATTGTAATAGGTTAAATGAAAAGTTGACCCCAGAATATATTAAAGTGGTTATAACCACCCAGAATGAGAAGTCGACCCAGCTAGTGAAAAGACACCCCAGTTCAACGCCTGCCAGATTGTATAAATAAGAGAGGCTAGCGCCTCATTTTCACACACACTCACTTGTTCATCAGAGCGCAAGTTCAGAGCTGTAGTTGGAGAAGGAAGAGAGAGAGAGAGGTGCATTCTTGGGAGAGGAATTTTTGTATTTGTTTGAGTTATCTCTTGGCATTGTATTGGTTATCTATATTAAGAAAGTTTTTGTTGGGTTTTCTCCCCCATGAGGGTTTCCCAGGATAAATGATGTGTCTGTTGTGATTGTGTATTTCTCAGTGATCCTATCTATGCTATGGTTATCTAGTAAATTGAAAAGAAACATAATAATAGCTTAAACCTTAACATGGTATCAGAGCTAAGATGAACATAGCATCTTTCACAAGAAGAAGAAAAACGTCACTGTTGTCGTACATGGGAAAAAATATCACCGAAGTTGACTCCCTCAACTTGGGAATATCCTTTCGCTACCAGTCGAGCTTTGAACTTCTTGACTTGTTCTGCGGCATTCATATTCTTCTTAAACACAAACTTGCTACTGACGAGCTTTCTTCCACTAGGTAACTTGACTAAATACCATATCTCATTCTTGTACAAGGATTCCATGTCTTCAACCATGGCGTCCTTCCAGAGTTTACCCTCTGTCTATTCAATTGCCTCACCGACCGACTTGGGCTTATCGTCGATGGTAGTTGACACGAATGCACATCAAAAGTCTGGAGGGCTATACCTTTCGATTGGTTTTCTTGCTCTCTCTGACCTCCTTATCACCGAAGTCAATGGTTCCACCTCTTCCTCAGATTCAATAGACTCATATAAATCATCTTCTTCGTTCCTCAGTTCAAACCACACCGTATCAAGATTATTCTCGGATTGAACAACTTCCTCAGGCTCAGACTTACCTCTGACTTCTCTGAAGACCACATCTCAACTTTACATTGTTTTCCTTGATGTAGGATCCTAGAGCTTATATCCTTTCATCCTTTCTTTGTATTCGATGAAAATACATTTGATTTCCTTCTTGTCCAGCTTTCTCCTCTTTTCCTTGGGAACATGCACAAATGCATCACAGCCAAATACTTTGAGATGTGCCACTAATGGCTTGTTAATCAACCATACCTCATTTTGAGTCATGTCGACTAGCACTGGGGAAAGAGACATATTCACCAGATATCTTGCAATCTTGATTGCCACCGCCCAGAATTCTTGTGTGAGCCCAACACCACTGAGCATGCTCCTTGCCTTATCCATCAATGTTTTTTTCATTCTCTCAGAAACTCCATTTTGTTGTGGGGTATATGGTGTGCTATGCCACAGATCTTATAGAACTGATCAAATTCCTTTCCACAGAATTCACCACCATTGTCAATTCTCGGCACTTTAATACTCTTCTCTATCTAGTTTTCCAAAAGAGATTTAAATTCCTTAAATATCTAGAAAACCTCTCATTTCTTCCTCAGGAAATATATCCATGTCTTCCTAGAAAAATCATCTATGAAGGAGACATTATACAGGGATCCACCAAGTGAAGGAATTGTAACTGGGCCAAACACATCACTATGCACCAGTTCTAGAATCCCATTTTCCCTTATCGCTCCATATGCTAACCTCACCCGACTTTGTTTCCCATATATGCAATGTTCACAAAAGTTGACTTCTAAACTACATTCAGGAAGTCCTTTTTCTTCAATGTGTCACATCCTCTCATGTCATAGCCTGGTCGGGTCGACTTCATCATGTCTTGTTGAGTCGATTTGAACCGACTTAGCTCGAGTCAAGTCTAGTTTTGTCGACATCGAGTCGAGTCGTGTTGCAGTCGAGTCAATTTCAAAAGCAACAATGTGATTGCATCCAATCAAGTCGACATTCCCTAACAACTCATACATGGTACCAATCCGAACTCTTTTCATTAAGACCACCACACCTCTGACCATCTTCCACGAATCCTTCTGAAACAGAGTATGCAAACTTGCATCACTTATCTTACTGACATGTATCAGGTTTCTTTCCAAATCCGAAATGTGTAGCACACCTTGAAGGGTTCTTTTCCTCCCATAATGCAGTGTCAGTCAGACTCTTCCACATCCGACAATTCCGGTTGTCAAGTCATCCCCCAAGAACACATCACCCCCATCATATCGTTCGTATTCATATAACCATTCTCTATTGGTGTTATATGATAGGATTTCTCCTGAGTCGATCAACCAAACATCTTGATCCGACTATCTACTGGTCGATGCCAGGTACACATCACCTCCATTGTCTGAGGTCATCTTTCTCTCAGTCGACCGCTAGAGTTTGATCCGACACTAAATTTTGTTTCCTTTGATTTACAGTCCTTTTTATAATGCTTAGCTTTACAACATTTCCAATGTTTTCGCATCGAATGAACTGGGGATTTATATCTACCCTTCGACCTAAACTTTCTACCGGAGAATTTTCCTTTATCTTTGTCTATTGGTTGACCTCTCACTACCAAAGCATCTTTGGTCGATCCTTCCGTGTTCTTTCTTCTCATTTATTCCGACAACAGAGAGGCAACCACGTCCTCTAGTGCTAGTGTAGTTGTATTACTCCCAATAGTCACAACTAAGCTATCCCAAGAGTTTGGCAAAGAACATAATAGGATGATACACTTCTCCTCATCAGTGATCTTTATATCCACAGATGAGAACTTACTCAACACGATATTAAACACATTTAATGCTCAGTCACCGAACTGCCATTACTCATCCTCAGAAGATACAATTTATTTTTGAGAAATATCTTATTTACCATAGATTTCGACTGGTATAAGTTCCCAGCTTGTTCGACAGTTTCTTGGTTGAATATTCACTCGAGACATTCAACAACATCGAATCTGCAAGACAAATCCGAATCATACTTCTTTCTCTTCTTTCAAGTTTCTCCCATTCTTCTGTCGACATGCCTGTCGGTTGGGTACATGGCCATTGAATCTTTCTATCTCTATTCTGGAACTGCTCGCCATTCTTTAACGCGATATTTAACACAATTTATGACTTAGGACTCTTACTGTACCTAGGGTTTATTTCTCAGATTCAATATTTGAAAATCAAGATCTGATATACTCGCCAAACAATTACACCGCTCTGATAACTCGCTTGTCAAGGCAGACCTAAGCTCTGATACCACATGTCAGGAAATAAAAGACACTTCCACACTAATCCTAGCAGAAGAGAAGAAGAATTTAATCAAGAAAGAAAATGACACTATCAATCACACAATGCACCGAGATTTTACCCTGGAAACCCTTAACCGAGAAAACCAACATTCCTTTGAGAGTTCTTCTCTCTTGTTATCTTGTTCATTCAGAATAAACGGTTACATGTCAAACCTTGGTCCACACCTAAGACACAATTGACACCATACCCTCTTGCACAGGAAATAACAACCTTGTAGCCAATTCGGCTTACATATGCATGACCAATAACCTACACTTACACATGCATTAACCTGAAAAAGTGAATTCTACGATTACCTTACAACAACAACAATTGCAACAACAATAACAGCCTTTACGACCTTACAACATGCCTCTTTATAGGCTTTACAACATGAAAAACCCTAAATATTAGCACCCAAAAACGGTTACAGATCCATGCATATCATTGACTACATCCCACTTTACAACCAATCGTGCTCCATTCGATCTCTAGTCGATCGTCTCATGCCCACACTTTGACCTCTTTTCGGTTGAATTGTCGTTGATATATTTGACTTTGACTTTACTCGATTGACTCTCTCGACCTTTGACTTGTTGTTGATCTACCTCAACTTCGACCTGTTGTCGATCCACCTCGACTTTGACTTGTTGTCGATCCACCTCGAATTCGTCGTCTGTCGATTCACCTCGAATAGACTTTCACTTAAAATAATATAACAACCCAACGCAATTATTAGAGTGACACTTACCATGATACCAGAATTATTACCTCATGAAAAAATCCATGTTATCCTCTGGGGCCAAGCCAATGTGATGGATATTGCTCTGTTGTTGGTGACATATGATGGCGCATCAATGAATAGGAAGGAACCTGTCGGGCAATGCTAGTCAATCTGGCTCTCGACACTCCATGTCTGCTACCTGTGGGCCTCAAGACATGATCTCCATAGTTACCCCTAATGTGAGGGGATAACAAGTCCTCCACAGGTTTCTCCTTGTGGGAACTCCAATTGTTATCATGGTAGATTCTCCTCGGGCCGTCCTATCCCTTCAGTGGATGGGAACTCTCTGCGAATCCTCAAAGCCCTGAGCATGCTCCAACAAAGTTTTGAGCTTCGTAGTGAGGTTTCTGACCTTAAATTTTGCCTCGAGCTCATGGACTAGTGTATCTCCTTGTTATTGGACATGCGCAATGACTTGGATGAATCAACACCTACGACTACAGCTAGTGCAAAAGGGCTCATTCTCCTTCCCCTAGGGTTGATTTGATGACAATTCTCATGCATCTCAAGTTCAAAATTTTGATTGCTAGTCTTCGTTTTCGTAATTGGCTTAACCCCCTAGGTTTTTTATATGGAATAGTTCTCAGGTATATATATCATTATAGATTCCAGGCTTTAGTTATATTTTTTTGCCATGTGAGGTACATTGTACTAGAGATTAAGTTGGTGCAGAGTTGGTTTCCATCGATGGCGACTATGGCTCCAACAGACACTTGACAGTCTATAATGTTTTTTATGAGAGGTCACTTATATAATTCTTACTTAAAAAAAAATTTGTTTAAACAATTTAAAATATTATATACATACAATATTTATTTTCAACTAGTCTCCAAGGTTAGCTAGAGTAGTCATGAACCACATGTGAGATCTCTCCCCCAAAATTTGGGGAGGTCACGGGTTCCACTCTCTTGATCCCCTCAAGGTTAAGCTTCTTAATCAAGGCCATATCATTTCCTTGAGAAAAAAAATATTTATTTTCAACTACAAAATATTTATTTTTGAATTGTAAGTAAAGTAATTATTTTTTCTATATTTTATCATGGCATACTTAGTAAAAATCCGACCTTAAAAGGGTCTAGAATTTATATGATACAGAAATTCAGAAATTCAGAAGACTTGACCGAGAATTTATATGATACCGAGCTAATCAAGCTTTGCAATTCTCAAGATCTAATCATTTTCAATGGTCGAATGAAGTGGTAGAAATCAAACCAGATGACTTGTGTATCCATGGGTTGGGTAGTAGTATTGTGGACTATGTGATATCAGATATCTTTGTTTACAACCAAATAATAAACTTTGACCTTTTAAATGACCATGAGCCCGACTCTGATCATAGACCTTTAGCCCTAACTCCAAACTTTATCATGCACAAAAGCCTCATTGAAGATAACTTTGGTAACCAGGGCATATGCTTTTTGACAAAAATAAAGTTGATCTCTTTTTAAAGGACTTAAACACCGAATTGAATATTCTATCATATAAAAACAATATTGAAGACATATATCATAAGTTTACAACAACCCTCTCTACCTCCATAAAAATATTATCTATCGAAGTGTTGCGTAAAGAGAAGAATAGAATTGTCAACTCTTAGTATGATAATGAGTGTAAACTTGCTAGAAAATCCATTAAGGGTGCCTGTAATGAGTCTTTGAAATATTATATGATTAATAGATACAAAGCCCTAATTAAAAGGAAAAAAAAGGCACTACATAAATAGAAAGCAAGAGAATCTTTTGCACCTTTCTAAGTTAGATCCAAAGAAATTTTGGAGGCAGATTATGACTCACAAAACCAAAGAAAATGTTGTGATTCCCCTAACAGACTGAAATTCCTACCTTAAAAATATTTACAAATCACGTAATGTCCTGGACAAAATTCCAAAAGTTTCTATAAAAGATGATGTTTTTTCTACAAAAGACATAAAGTTTGGGGTTAAGAGACTTGCAAACAGGAAATCTAAGGACATCAAGGGCTACCAAACTGAAATATTAAAAATTGGAGGGCCTATTTTGATCCCTCGCATACACAAGCTCTTCAACTTAGCAGTCAAGATGGACTTCCCTAAACCTTGGACTCAAAGCCTCATTGTACATATTTTTAAAAGTGGGGATGAAATCAATCCCTCTAATTATAGGACCATTATGATGAGGCCCATTTTATTCAAGCTATATGGAAATATTTTGGAAAAGAAGATAAGCATATTGTTATAAAACCACAAATAAAGAGCTAAAGGTCAAGTTGATTTTAGAGGTTATCATTCAACTGTGAACCACCTTATCACACTTAGGATCATTACAAAGGAGTGTCGTAGCAGTAAAACCAATCTCGTTTGTTGTTTCATTGACTTTAAGAAATCCTTTGACATTATGCCTAGGATCAACCTTTGGAATAGGTTACAAGAGCTAAAAGTTCCCTCCGGGCTGAGAGCTATTGTAGTAAGGTTTTCTGAGAAAATTATTGCCAATTTTAGGAGCACTGAGGGTTAGTCAAAAGAAATTAACTGTAATATAGGAGTCAACCAAGGTTGTCCCCTATCCCCTACCCTTTTTTGCATTTACATTGACAAGTTAATTTTTTTTTGGAAGCCGCAAATTGCGTTGGACCAACTATTGCTAGTATAGTAATCATTCTTCTTCTCTATGTCGATGATATTGTTCTCGTGACAAGGAATCCCTATGACCTTAGTAAGAAGCTTAGAATCTTCAAGGACTTCTTCTCTAGTACAAGTATTACTGCGAACACTGACAAAATGAAGATTATGATCATTAAATCCAACAAGATAACCTAAAGATAATTTTGTATATGAAAACAATATCTTGGTGGAAGTGCTTTCTTACAAGTGTAACGTAGTTACCGATTTAATGAGAATTATGACCTCAGGACAAGAACTATATTCCTTAAAACCCATATTTTTGCATAAAAAAACATGAAAATCAACCCCCAAATCAAAAAGTGATGCTACCAGTAGCAACATTTTTTAAAACGGGGTCAAAATTACAACATTTTTCAAACATGGCCTTCGAAACTCAGACAGTATCTCAAAAAAACCTTAAAATCAGTTCCTAAATAAAAAAATTATGCTACGTAAAACAAAATGTTTTTTTCCTAAACGTGAAAATCATAGTTACTTACAACCTAATTGAAACTGTGACATTGACAACAAAACCCTACGGAAATAAAGAACCCAAAATTGGACCCCAAGCGTTGGCCCCGTGGGACCATGGCTTAACCCCTAGGGGTTGGGGTGATGTCCGACATCACCCCCATGGCTTCCCATCATCGGTGCATTTGTTTTGTAATTTGTTTGTTTTTTTATAAAATTTTACATATTTTTAAGTTTTTTAATAAATATTTTTTTGTTTTGTAATTTTAAGTTTTTTTTTTTATTAAATTTTGTAGTTTAAGTGTGTTACTTTGTTTATTTTAATATATATTTTTAATTTTTTTTGTGTTTTTTAAACTTTTCTAAAGTTTTTGGACCATAAATTTGTTTTTTTACCTTTTTAAAGTTTTTTTTTTCTAGTTTTAGCTTAGTTTATATATTTGTTTTATTTTTTGGTTTTTTTCCCCTTTAATTTTTTAAGTTTTTCTTTATTTTTTTTTATTATGCTTTTCATTTTTTATTTTTTTTTAAATTTCAATTCTTTTCTTTTTCTTAGGATTATTTAGTTTTTAATTTATCAAAAAAAAATGAATTACATTTTTTTGCTAAATATTAAAAAATAGTGTTATTTAACTACAATTTTTTCTATGTATTGAAATAAAGATAAACAATGTGTTAAAAATGGTGTTTTCTACTATATCTTAAAAGTATGGAACAATAAATTAATTAAGGAGACAATTATATGAAAAAACGTAACTTTAAAAAAGTAAATGGTAAAAAATATTTTTAAGAATGAAAGAAGCATGGAAAAATAACTAAAAACACCGTTGAATTAAAAAAAAAAATTAAAAAATTTGAAAATAGATGAAAAATAAGTATTTAAAAAAAAGGTTGAAACATTTAAAAAAAATGTCATAGCATCGTTTTTAAAAATGGGGTAAAAAATTGGACCCCCCCAAAAACGGGAACTTTGTAGAGTTCTCGTTAAATTGGTAACTATGTTGTATCTTGGAATTGATATTTATCACAAGCTCAATTGGAACTATAGCATTGCAAAAATGATAAATGGAGGGTGAAAAGCTTATTATAGGCCTGAAAATAATTCAAAATTAATAGATCTTTGGCTATGCAATAAGAAAAAGCTCATCTCTGAGACTCTTGTCACTCTTTTTATCGAATATGGATGTAAAGTTTAGGGATGTAGTATCTCTCGAGAATCCTGGAGAAAGATAGAGAAGATCCAAAAGAATTTTATAACTTATAATCTCAAAATTAAGGGCAATGCACCCTATCCTATCCTCCCCATCGAAACGATACTTTCCCCCACTGAGAGCACAATTATGATTAGGTACTTAATGTAAAAGAATAAGATAAACAACATGGATAACAAGAGGTTCCCCAAAATTGCTTCAAACTCTAGCCAAAATCACCGACGACTCAAGTAAGGATGGCATAATGATTCCAAGTTTTGGATAAATCATTGGGGAATAAAAGAAGAAGGTATTTTGCATACCACAGATGATATTAAAAATATTGTACAAGCTAAATTTAAGGGGGATCTATTGTGTGATAAATAATTAGAGGATAAAAAAAAATTAAGATATTATAAGGAGGTTGTTAACCCTAACCTTGAAGATAAAAAGTATCTCTCTATTTTAACTAGAGTAAAGAAGAGAATCAATATTGCTAAAATAAGAACTAATTCTCATGAGCTATATAGTGAAACTGGGCAATGACAAATCCCCAAATCACAATGGCAAGAAAGAAGCTATCACCTTTGTGACACCAAGAAGGTTGAAGATGAAAATCATTTTCTCCTAGAATGTTGTGCATATATCCAAATTAGATTCCAATTTCAAAATATTTGTCACTACATTGACCTTCCTAACCTTCTAAGTCATCAAAACTTTAGTGATCTTGGAACGCTTCTCTTAATTCTTTTCAAGCATCGAAATGACATTTTAAAGAAATCCAAGTAACCTCTTATGTTTCTTAAGGTCCGATAGACCAATTTTGATGTCAACACTGCAAGGAGAACACCTTCTTGCAGAGATTTTACAGAACCTCCCCGAAAAAAATCTCTCTTATTTGTTTATAGAGAAGGTTGTTTAGGGAGGAAGGCGAGCAAAGGTTTTTTTTTCCGATGCACCTATTAGTACTATACACCTTGGTGCGCACCGAAAAATATTGCACCAGTGATAAAATGATCTAACACATCGTTATTGTTCATAGCGAAGCTTGTTAGCAGACGCGAGTGGTTGGAAGTTTTTTTGGATTTTTTTTTTCAGTGCACCTGTCAGAACTATACACACTGGTGTGCATCAAAAAATACCACACCGAAAATAAAATGATCAAATACACTGTTATTGTTCATACCAGAGGTTGTTAGCGGACATGAGTGGTTATAAGTTTTTTGTGAACAATTTTTGTCGGTTCTCAACTAAAACATAACGCATCGGAGCGTAGATGTTCAAAGTGTTCTTGTTCTGAGTAGGTACTCAAACAACCTTATACCTCTTATATTTCCTTGACCTAGAACTTTTACTCTGTGATCAAGAGAGGGGGCGGTAGGCTTCGCTACTATACTTGCTACTTTGATCCCTTGAGGTCACTAGGAAAGCCTCCCTTGTGTTGGACCTTTTCCATCATTAAAATGTGGGAAGTCCTTACTAAGGTGACAATGGTAGGATCTTCTATAGTTACACAATATTTGAGGACTTGTGATGGGGATTTGCACAAGTACAAATCCTATGATAACAATGAGGTTGATAACCTCTTTGAGCAGTTTATCCTCTTCCTCCAACTCTTCATTCATAATTGCTAGATATTGTTTGCTATCCCTCTCAACAACATTGTCTTTCTCAATATCCCATTTCCCTTTATTAATAGGATAGGACCCTTTGAGATAATCACCCACCCAATTAGTGTTGCCAATATCTTGTTTATAAAGGGCATATTCTTTGTCTAGGGCATCTACTTTGACCTTGAGTGTTTCCAAAGATTGCTTGAGTTTTGTGACCTTTTGCTCAAGACCTGGTGGTTCACTGATCATAGGAGGGGTATTTAACTTGCAAAAATCTAGGTTGGCTTCTATTTGAGAGGCAAATTCTTGCGCTTCAGAAAGGGTTTTGGGATATTTGCCCTTCAACAAGAAGCGAAATTGTCCTTCGAAAGCATTTAGATACTGGACTAGGATAAGTCCTTCTAGAGGGTCTAATGTTGCAAGTAAACTCTTCTACTAGGGCATCAAATCTTGCATTGATTTTTCTTATAGGTTCTTGTCCATGTTTCTCGATGTTGTCAAATTCAGAGAAAAGAAAGGCCTCATCCTCTTCATCCCCCCATTTCCTTAAGAAAGAAATCTCAAAGTCTTCCCATGTTTTTATACTCTTGTTGGGAAGGCTATTATATCGGGCTTTAGCATCCCCTACCAATGAGTCAAAGAAGAGTTTCATGACTACATCTTGGTGTTGGAGGTTCATGTTACGTAATCCCAAATCATCATAGATTTTTTTTAAATTATAGTCGGCTTAAATATAATTATTGCCAAAGAATTTAAGAAGACAAGAATCGACGCCATCAAGCATATCATGGAGAAAACCACAAATTCTGCTTATGTATAGTTGTTTGAAAATATTGCTTGTTGCTCATTTTGGAGGAGCCATGGAGGGAATGGGCTGATTTTTATAATGACTTCTTGCATGGGTTCTCATTAGTGAAGTCATCAAATGTTTCTTCAAGGAAGATCATCAAGGTAAGTGAGGGATTCTACCCTCATTGGAGTCGCCATGTAAACTTTCAGATAAGGGATTYAGRATAAGTTTACMATAGAAATGTCATAGTTAGAATGACTCAATCCTCCCCAGAAACGGTGCCAAAAATGTTATCATGAGATTTGTACTTGTGCAAATCCCTCGACAAGATTCCAATCTTGTGTAAMAATTGGAAGTGTATACCATTATCACCTAAGTAGAGACTTCCCTCGTTTTAGTGATGGAAGGAGGTCCACCACAAGGGAGGCTTCMCTGGTGATATAAAAGGATCAAATAGCAAGATTAGTCAAGGCTACAACCCCTATCTTGGTCACCTGATGGTTAGGTCTAGGTCTAGGAGACAATAAACAATTTGTAGCATAATATAGACAATCACCAAATTATATACCTCAATAATGACCTTTTAGACACTGGTTGGTCAAAAAATGCAATGGTTGTTGCAAATTATAACAATAAACAATTGTACAACAACAATTAATATTTTGCAACAAAAACAATAAATAATACTTAGAAAAGTAGTAGATTAACACAGAAATTAAGCTTCAACATGTACCATATTATCCAATTGCTAGATGATGTTTTTGAGTAGTTTAAATCACTTTTCCAAGTGTGTATGCAACAAATTAAAGTAAAATTCAGAGGTTGTAGTAAACTTTTGTAACAACAATAAATAACATTTGTTTGCTAATTTTAGGGTTAGAGAAGTTAGCAGGATAATTGAGAGAAAGAGAATATTAATTTTTAACGCTACTTTCACCACAAGAACAAATCTAGATTAGTGTTGTTGTCCTCTAGGGATTATGGAGTCAAACATGCATAACCTTGAAGATGGAACTAGATGAATGAGTAGGGTAAGGTCTAAACCCTAAGGTGCAAACACTCTTGGGCCTTAGGACTAGACCTTGAAAAAAATGGTTCCTAGGCTGCAAACACTCTTGGGCCCTAGGTGGCATTTTCCTTCTTCTTATTCCACTAGGTCAAGGGTCAAAGACTAACGTTAAAACCCTAAGGTGAAAACACTTTTGGGCCTTAGGTTCTAAACCCTAGCAAAGAATGTTTTCACAAACTTGAATAATAAAACTTTGTGAAGGAGAGAAACAATTATGTATACTTCCTAGGGTTTCAACAAGACAAAGTAACATGCAACAAGATACTAATTAACACTTTAAACATTAGTAAGAGACATGAAAGCATTATTATTACTAGGGTAGATTGTTCTTTTGTGTGTGTTGCTTCTACACTATTATTACCACTGTGTCTTCCTCTTTGATTTCTCCCTCTGATTCATCTGCCTCTTCCTCCGCTGAAAGAGTTTTGAGTCTTGAAAACATGTTCCATAGACCCTTCTTCCAATTTGAGTCTAGTTTCATGTGACATGAGTGATCCCATCATTTCTTGTACTAAGAAACTAGATAGATCTTTGGATTCTAAAATAGTTATTACATCCATTTCAAATTTCTTAGGAAAACTTCAGAGGACTTTTTCAACAATCCTCTAACCTTCAATATGTTCTCCATTCATTCCAATCTAGTTTACAATGCCTATCACTCGGGCCATGAACTGGTCAACATTCTCTATATCAGTCATTTTCAGGGTTTCAAAATGAGTTCTCAAAGTCCGAAGCTTTACTATCTTCACCTTACCATTTCTCTGTTAAGCTGATTTGGGAATGTCCTAGGCTTATTTTGTTGTGAATGAACCAATTATCTTCGAAAAAATTGAGTCATCTATTGAATTTTGAATCCAATATTTGGCCTTGTTCTCTTTCTTTCTCTATTACGCAACAACAATTTTTCCAAGATTTTTCATTTCATCTAGGTTTTCCGGGGGTGGCTCCGTGAAACAATTCTCCACTGATTCTCAACATTCATGAGCTTGAAGGAAGGATTTAATTCACAAGGACTAGAACTCGTAGTTCTTTCCAACGGGAACTTGTCCTTGAGTCGAACCTAAATTACTTGAGGAAGCCATTTTAAAAGGAATTCACAATACTGTAAATTTCAAAAATAAAATACATTTTATGGAGAGCTCAACTTCTTCCCTCAGCTGGATTCAAACCACGGACCCTTTAACTTGGACTGAAATGATATCAATGGTGTCTCCTATTTATATTACACGTTATTCATCGACGACCCTCTTCGAATATGATTGGCGATGACTCCCTTTTTAATCTTCAATAGGAGTGGCAACTTCCTCTCGAAGTCATATTTCTAACCCCAAACATTTAAAACTTGGCAACGACCTTTCATTTAAAGCATTTGAATCTCATGTAGTTATTGAAGAATTGGTGCTTGGGATTTTCGTATCTCTAGGTAGAGATTTTCATTTATAGAGGCCATCAGTGTTCAAACTGCATTATTTATTAAAGGATCTTAAACCAGGTTGTTGGCTTCACTTGAACATTGGGGCAAAGCCTAACTTGAATTTCATTTTTCAGTTTGACAATGAGCTCAAGTATAGCCTGTAGGGCTAGTTAAATTTATGGAAATATTTGACAACTCAAAATAAAATTTTCTTTTCATAAACCCTAACTCATAAGGCAAGATATGTGATCTCCACCGGGAAATACAAGTGCTCCCTCTTAACCATCGGGAGAAGATTTCTAACTGACCACGTGATGATCAAGGATCTAAATCCGTCAGGGGGTTCACCGGCCACCTGGAGGTCGAGGGTTCCTTGTTCCAGCTTCTTGTGGTGAGTCTGATCTGGTTGATAACCATAATGCGAGACCAACCAGGATGGAAAGACCACAACTCCACCAAGCTACCGAAGAAATGGGCCACCGGGTCACTTCTTAACTAGGATCACCATCCACCAAGTTCGTTTGATTGTGCCAATCCGGTAAGGCACTAGTGTTAGAAAAACAGGATCACGAAGCAATACAATAAAACAAATGCGGAAATAAATACAGAAGATACACAATACAATAGAGACACAGATATACGTGGTTCACCTAGTGTGGGCTACGTCCACCAAAGATATTTCCAGGTCCTTCCTTTATTATTATCCAACAATCGAAGGGATACAACCTACATCAAACCCGCTGTAACTTCCTCTTCTTTCTTTCACAGTCTCTTATCTTAGAATACAATATTCGCTATCATGCCTAGCCGCAATACATTTCCCTCATAAGAGAGGGTTGCTTTCTAGGGCAAAAAACCCTAACATAACTTCTACCGTTAGATCTGCGACCTTATAATGAACAATCCAGATTTACAATGAAATTGCAATATACTTTTACAAGACAATTTTTCCTTCGGGGGCTTCACCCCCGAACCCCCCAGCACTCCCCCGTGTGGATGAGTGTACATTCTTCTGGGGTGTAAAGTATTCATGGGGTATAAACACGGTTGAAAACATAGACCTTTGAATCAAGAAGATAATCAGACTCCACAACCAACAATCTCCCACTTGGAGACTGATCTCAACAACTCCACCGTTGTTGTATCTGCTGGACTATGAACCTTCTTGGACCTGGCAAATTTCTAATCTTCATATTCATGCTTGAAGACCAACTGAAACTGAGCAAGAACTAAGTTTCTCTCTGGTTACTCCATTTGTTAACATGTCTACAGGATTCTAGCTAGTGTGTATCTTTTCCAACTTCAAATGTCCATCTTCCAAGACAGATCGTATGAAATGGTACCTCAGTTGTATATGGTTAGTCTTCGAATGGAAGGCTGAGTTCTTTGCAAGATCAATGGCACTCTCACTGTCACAGTACAACCTGTTGTTCTCCTGCTTCTTTCCCAATTCCTCCATAAAGCTCTGTAACCAAATCATTTCTTTACTAGCCTCTGTTGCAGCAACATACTCTGTTTCTATTGTTGAAAGTGCAACAACCTTTTGCAGTTTCGAAATCCAACTCACTGTTGTTCCACCTATAGTAAAAACATACCCTGTGGTGCTCCTCTTGCTATCTTTATCACCTGCCATATCTGAACCAACATATCCCTGTAGAAAGGTGTTTGATCCTCCAAAACATAATGCATTAGTAGCAGTACCTCTCAAATACTTGAGAATCCACTTTACTGCCTCCCAATGTTCTTTACCTTGATTGTTCATATACCTGCTCACAACTCCCACTGCATGTGCAATATCTGGTCTTATGCAAACCATCGCATACATCAAGCTGTCAATTGTTGATGAATAAGAGACTCTGAACATGTATTTTATCTCCTCCTATGTCTTGGGACACATTTATTTAATAAATTTGAAATGGCTAGCCAAAGGTGTGCTAACTAGTTTTTCATTTTGCATTCTGAACCTCTCCAACACCTTCTCTATGTACTCACCCTGAGACAATGTCAATTTGTGACTTTCCCTGTCTCTTGTTATTCTCATACCAAGGATTTTATTTGCAGCACCCAAATCCTTCATCGCAAATGAATTAACTAATTTATTCTTGAGCACATTTATATCCTACATATTAGACCCTGCAACAAACATGTCATCTACATACATTTTCTAGCCTTTTAAAATAAACACAATGATCAGAATGACATCTACTATAACCATGTTTTGTCATAAATCTATCAAACTTCAAATACCACTACCTTGGAGCTTGCTTTAGGCCATACCTGCATACCAAATTCTCCTTCCCTTTGACCTCATACCCCTGTGGTTGCTACATATAAATCTCTTCCTCCAAATCCTCAAGGAGAAAAGTTGTTTTTACCTATTCAATATGCAAATCTCCCACTGCCACGAGACTCAAAATAGTCCTAATTGAAGTCATTTTAAAAACAAGAGAAAATATTTCATCAAAATCTATACATTTCTTTTGTGCAAACCCCTTTACAACAAGTCTAGCCTTGTATCGTTTTTCTCTTCCATCTTCTTCCTTCAACTTGTAAACCCATTTATTCTGCAATGCTCTTTTTCCTGCAGGCAACTAAACCAAATCCCAAGTCTAGTTATTTACCAAGGAATCCATTTCCTCCTTCATGCCTTGCTCCCACTTCTTTTTGGTGTCTACCTGCATTGCCTCTTCATAACATTCTGGTTCACCAGAATCAGTCAATAATAAATAATAAAATGAAGGAGAGTATCGTTCAGGGGG
>JASDQU010503633.1:60244-70914 GCA_032191745.1 Picea mariana
CATTTGTATAGGATGATCATCTTCTATGTTTATAAGTGTAAAATAGGTCTTAAAACACCCAATCAAAAAAAAAGAGGTTGTTGGAAGTACATGAATAGGTCAAATCATATATATATATATAATCAAGCTAATGGATCTAGTGAATCTCGTAAGTATAATTTATAAGATTTTATTTATGATTAGTTTTTTTTAATTGGTTACTATGCACAATTGATGTGAATAATAATAATAATAATAATAATAAGATAAAATGGATTGAGATATGAAATCTAGGATGAGATTAGTATGATAACGATGAGGACTGTAGAGGATGCTTATCAGATAGCCCTGAAGGCAAAAGAAAAATTGCAAGGAAAGAAATTCAAAATAACAAGGGGAAGAGTCTTAACAGAGGAAAATGAACCACCAGAGAGAAGTTCCAGAGACCAAGGGAGGAAGCTGGAGGATTTAACAGTCAAACACATAGAGGAGGAAGTTCTAGAGGAGGATACTCTAGAGGAAGGAATCATTTTCCAAAAGGTAGAGGAAGAGGCATAGGAGGAGAATTCAAGTGCTATGTTTGCGGGAAAACATGGCACATGTCTTGGGAATGTCCTGAAAATAAGAATGTGGGAGTTAGGGAAGCTCACATTTCTGAGGTGCAATAGAGAAATGTGGAGGTGGAGATGAAAACAAAATTAGTCGAACAAGGAAGATGGCTCATGATGAGTGTTGTCGCAAGAGTTGGTTCTAGGTTGTAATAGAGCCAAGCCTTAACACATTTTAAATGAAATAAATTTTGTTGATTGATCAGTCATAGGAGGCTTCTAGAACTAGGTCTGAAACAGGCCCTTCAATCACTTATAGATCAGAAATGAAGAGGCATGACCTCGTTTGCCTAATTTAATTGAAATAAGGAAGATGGATAGAATATAGGGGATAAACGAGACTGGAGCAAAGAGTTAGGTATCTAATTTCGATAAGTCTAATCTTCATTTAAATAAAGGAATGACAAATAACTTTGAAAGACAAACATGTATATATATAACTTGTAAATTAGGCAGAGACAGTCAAGCTACAGGTCTTGTTTTGCTCACAGCATAAACAGAGGAAAAATTGAACCTAACAAGCTGCCCAATAAATGACTATAGCAGGGGTATTACTAAATTAGAGCCATTACAAGCTGAATATGTAAAAGAAGGAAGAAATAATGAATGTAAACATGAGAAAACAATACAGGAAAAATAAAATTACACAGTGACAAGGTGTAGAATCTCTTGGCATTCTGTTCTATATTTGTTGAAAAGGAATGCATTACAAACCCAGCCTCCAAAAGGCTCTCAGGCTGTTCCCCCTTCGTTCAAATGATACAAAGATTCATCATATAGGTATTGAGGTCGAAGTCATCCCTAATCTAAAAGATAACAATAGTTACAATCAATTCTTGAAACTTTCTGCCATAGAAAATGGGCCAAACTGCTGAAAACTTGGGTTGTAGTTATGGTACTGTATCTCTCGAATAGTCACAGTTGTGTATAAACTAAAAGAGGCTTTTGTGCATCTGTTTATTCTAAGCAAAAACCTCTCTCAGTTCCCTGCGATCCGTTTTCATTTGCCCCAAATCTGCATTTTACAAACATGTGTCAAAACAGGAAATATGAGATCCAAAAATTAGGGCTCGGAGATGGATTTGATTCTCCCAATCTGTGACACCTGTAGGAAAACTGAGAGAGGCTATTGATCTCTGATGTGTTAATAACAAAATGATCCGACTATTTCTCAAAATGATCCTCCAGTCGCTCAGAATCATCATTTGAAAATGATGACTCAGCATAGTAAAAAAAACAAACGCCACATTTCTGAAAATGAACCTCATCTTGCAGGGGACTTTTGAATGCCTTCCCAAGCTCCAAATGAAATTCTGAAGACACACTAGAAATCTTAGGATCTATAGATTTCGATCGACTATTCGAACGCAGAAAATGGCCTCTCCAAGGCTAAGAAAAATGGTTTTTTCCCGAGGCAATTTTTTACATAAAGCTGGAACCTCGATTTCGAGCCTTCGGGTTTCAGGAAAATGGGGCAGTGGTTATAATATCTACGACGGCCAAAACCCTGAAATGGTGATGTGGCATTTATGTAAAACCCTTCTAACGATTTTCTTGCCGCGTATTGCATTCTTTTCATGCTTCCTCGTGAGCTCTTCCTCTATGTGGCTTAATGCGTGGTGCTTGAATGCTTGGTCTCGGACGACTGGTGTCATATCGTAGATGTTTGGCCCTGGTACACCCGTGGGTTCTCTCCTTGGATTTTTGCATGAGTTGGCTTGTGACTGTTACACTGTTGTGACATTTCAAATCATTAGAATGGGGTGCAATCAGTGTTATCATTCAATTAAAAGAAACGTTAAACCAACCACAGCGACTGAACATAAGTAAACAACCCGTTATTTGGAGCTTATATTGGCATTATTTGACATGAAGATGACACGTAGAAAACATTCAGTGATGCGCGTGATAGATAGGTGGCCATTTTTTCCCACTTTCACTTTCGGTAGCTAAGGGCGTATGAAATCTGAGATTTAAGCTACCGAAAGCCAAAATTTTAATATTTGTTACAACATAGGCTCTGTCTAGGGATGGTGCTTTCCTGCAAAGCACCAAGAATAGTAGACCACGTGCCTTCATCCATTGGGCGACCTGAAATCAACCTTATCAAACTCTGAACTTTGTCATTTAACTTGCGCCTTTCCGAAACAAAAAAACCGCTTATGCATTCATTGGGCTATGGAGTCGTAATGCCTTAAAACAAAACCATAATGGATTCCAAACTAAAATGGAAACATACTGAAAACCATTGTTGTACTCTAATGCTCAAAGTCAAGCTTATTTATATACATAACCTACTCTAACTGATATCACTATTTTTTTCAAGTATAGGAAAACTTCCAAATCAACCAAGCTAGTATCCGACTAACAAACTTAATTATGGTTCCCTATTTGAGCAGAACAATGACAGGAGCAACTGCAAATTTCAAAACATGCCCTGGGAGTAGGTACTTATAGTTTTGAAATTTAGACTTCAAGAAGTTGGAAACAAAAAATTCAGTCCCCCATTTTGCCTCCATATAAACTTCTACTGGATCGTAGAATGGAAGAGATATACCACTTTCACAATTAATCCATACTTCCGCCTGTTGGGCAAGCTGTCTGAAATGTTTTTGCACACTGTCTACTACTGATTTTTTCTTCCACTAGTGCAAAAATGTCACATTGAAACTTACCGGTCTGTTGCTCAATAGTTGCTAAATGGGGAGGAGAGATCAATTGTTTAAGTAACCCCTGCTTATGTCCTTCATCTGTTGTCCAAAGATCTTCTTGGTAGCTGTCATACATAGGCTAATCTCTTTCATGATGCTGCTGATTGCTTTCCTGTTGAACCAAAGTTTCTTGCTGCTCATCATCTTCAGAAACACTTTCATCACATTCATCAAACAAAGGAGGATTGTCGTAAATTTTTGTGTGTGATGAAAAAGAAATATGCTCTTCTTGTTCTTCTGGATATTCATCATAAACAAGTTTGGCAGATAACTCAGGAGTGTCATCAGTCAGACAAATACTCAGAATATCAACTGTGAAGCTATCTATCTCAAATCCACACTCCTCCAAATCATAGTCTAAAGCATCTTCGAACAACAAACATTCTTCAAGGTTATTAAACATGACAGCCCTATCTTCTTCATGAAACAAAACAGTGTCTACAAGATAATCCTCTGGCAAGAAATCATCATTATAAATTGGTTTACTAACTTCCTCTAAAGTTCCATGGTTGTCATCATTTAAACTTAGATTTTTATTTTCAGTGATAGAAGAAGTTTCACTCACATGTTCAGGACTGTGTGAATGTTGCAAATCTGTGTAAGCAAGGGTTGTAACATAATTGTTCAGGAGCAGATCTATCTCTTCTTCTATTAAAGGAGGAGGTGGTCTGTGTAATTTCTGGATCAAGAAACTATTGTTTTCTTTCTCTTCTGCATGTTGACCATGATGTTGAATATCTTCTTCTTGAATATGATCACAAAAGCTATCATATCCTGTTTCTTTATCAGCCAATTCTTCGTCATGCTAGTCTTTTCATCCACTTGAGAAATTTATGTTGTTTCTTCCTCCTCTTCAAGAGGATTTGTATGATCTTTTTGTCTTATGAATTATATATTACAGCAATCTTCAAAAAGGATTTCAGCTGAATATATCCTCTTACAATGTTGATGAAAAAGTGCGTGAACATCTTTCAATGAAGGAATATTGGAATGGAGTAAAGATTTATACCAGAGCCTAGCATCTCTTTCCAATGAAAACATAAACAGCTTCATGAGGACATCTTCATGATGTACATTTAATTCATCCATGAGCTTGTGGAATTCAAGCAAGTGTTGAGTAGGATTATCGTCCACATATCCTCCAAATTTAGGAAGGACATCTTCCCAAATTTTAATGTCTAAAACAATGTTTGGAAAACCATAAACATTTTTAAAGTCTAGAGGAGCAAACCTTGCAGCAATCCGAGCAGCGAACGAATTCAATATTTTGAGACCAGTGGAGTTGCCAATGAATCATGTAGAGTCTTCGAACCAAGGAGTCGCCAAGTGAATGATCACAACCAATTGAATTCCTATCCCTTGTTCACCATCAAGGAATAGCTCTAAACGTTTGTCGTATCCCAGGGAAGATAGCTTCGTTCCTTCGTCCCCGACAACGGTGCCAGAAAATGTTGTTGCAATAGTTGGTTCTAGGTTGTAATAGAGCCAAGCCTTAGCACATTTTAAATGAAATATATTTTGTTGATTGACCAGTCATAGGAGGCTTCTAGAACTAGATCTTAAACAGGCCCTTGAATCGCTTATAGATCAGAAATGAAGAGGCATGAACTCGTTTGCCTAATTTAATTGAAATAAGGAAGATGGATAGAAGATAGGGGATAAAGGAGACTGAAGCAAAGAGTTAGGTATCTAATTCTGATAATTCTAATCTTCATTTCAATAGAGGAATGACAAATAACTTTGAAATACAAACATGTATATATATAACTTTTAAATTAGGCAAAAATAGTCAAGCTACAGGTCTTGTTTTGCTCACAGCATAAACAGAGGAAAAACTGAACCTAATAGGCTGCCCAATAAATGACTATAGCAGAGGTATTACTGAATTAGAGCCATTACAAGCTAAATATGTAAAATAAGGAAGAAATAATGAATGTAAACTTGAGAAAATAATAGAGGAAAAAAAAAATTACACAGTGACGAGGTGTAGAATCTCTTGGCATTATGTTCTATATTTGTTGAAAAGGAATGCATTACAAACCCAGCCTCCAAAAGGCTCTCGGTTTGTTCCCCCCCTTCATTCAAATGTTACAAAGATGCCTCATATAGGTATTGAGGTCGAAATACTCCCTAATCTAAAAGATAACAACAGTCACAATCAATTCTTGAAACTTTCTGCCATAGAAAATGGGCCAAACTACTGAAAATTGGGGATGCAGTTATGGTATTGTATCTCTCTAATCACGATAACTGTGTATAAACTGAAAGAGGCTTTTGTGCATTTGTTTATTCTAAGCAAAAACCTCTCTCATTTCTCTGAGATCTATTTTCATTTTCCCCAAATCTGCATTTTACAAACATGTGTCAAAACAGAAAAATATGAGATTCGAAAATTAGGGCTCGGAGATGGATTTGATTCTCCCAATATGTGACACATGTAGGAAAAATGAGAGAGGATATTTATCCCTGATGTGTTAGGCACAAAATACTTCAACCGTTTCTCAAAATGATCCTCCAGTCGCTCAGAATCATCATTTGAAAATGATGACTCAGCACAGTAAAAACAAAACGCCACATTTCTGAAAACAAACCTCATCGTTCAAGGGACTTTTGACTGTCTTCCCAAGCTCCAAATGAAATTCTAAAGACACCACTAGAAATATTAGGATCTATAGATGTCGATCGACTATTCGAACGCGGAAATGGCCTCTCCAAGGCTGAGGAAAATGGTTTTTTCCTGAGACATTTTTTTGCGTGAAGCTGGAACCCCGATTTCGGGCCTTCAGGTTTCAGGAAAACGGGGCAGTGGTTATAATCTCTACGTCATCCAAACCCCCGATGGTCAAAACCCTGAAATGGTGGCGTGGAATTTATTTAAAACCCTTCTAGCAATTTTCTTGCCGCGTATTGCATTATTTTCGTGCTTCCTCATGAGCTCTTCCTCTATGTGGCTTAATGCGTGGTGCTTGAACGATTGGTCTCGATCGAATGGTGTCATATCGTAGATGTTTGGCCCTAGTACATCTGTGGGTTCTCTCCTTTGATTTTTGCGTGAGTTGGCTTATGACTTTTATACTGCTATGACATTTTAGATCATGAGAATAGGGCGCAATCAGTGTTATCATTCAATTAAAAGAAACATTAAACCAACCACAGCGACTGAACATAAGTAAACAACCCATTATTTGGAGCTTATATCGGCATTATTTGACATGAAGATGACACGTAGAAAACATTCAGTGATGCGCGTGACAAACAAGTGGCCATTTTTTCCCACTTGCACTTTCGGTAGCTAAGGGCATATGAAATTTGAGATTTAAGCTACCGAAAGCCAAAATTTTAATATTTGTTACAACAATGAGGAAGGCTCTTGTGAAGCCAGAAAAAGAGGTACTGCATCGAGAAAAAAAATTAATTGACAAAGTACATATGCAAATTTCCACATTTAAAGTTTTGTGGGGGCTTTACTTTGCAGAGGAAAAAACATAGATCACTCTTCGGTTCCTCTCATAATTTAGCGTATGGACTCAATCCTCTACTACTTCCTCAGTTCTTTGCCTCACATCTCCTCCTCCGTGGGATGGTCGACATTATCCAAGATATCGTCCTTGCAACACATGTAGCCATAATATGAACCGGCATCAATTCGCTTGTAAATCGCATACCTACACCGCATGTTCTTCACCTCGAGGGGGATTATCAAATATTTATTTGGGGATGGGGAGTAATTTAGTAGCCTAGAAGAATATGTAACCAGGGCCCTTTCCTCTGGCACCGGGCACATCAACTTCATTCCCTTCCAAGACCATCATATTGGCCCCTACTTTGACATAATTAGGACCGCCAAGATCTACGATCAGAGCTTCCCAATGCCTCTTTTACCTATTCAACAAGAAAGGACCTAAGCTCCATATTGTATATTTAATAGAAGTTAAGAAGCACATTTGGAAAAACAACCGATGCTCCATAATCTTTGTCATCATGCCTTATCACTAAATATTAATCATTGCATTGGCCTCGACCTTCTCCTCCATGAGGTCCTCACCCATGTACTTACTAGAAAGTTTATCATGTTTCCTCTTATCTACAACCATGCGCTCAATTGTTTTCTCATTCAAAAGGGGCACATGTGAAACAAAATATCGCTCTCTATTGTTCGTTTCCCTTGTCCTGCTCTCCCATTTCTTCCACCACATCCTCATCTTCCTCAAATAGGATAGGTTTAATGGAAATAACCGCATCCCTCTTGATCATCAACCTGACCTCCCTCTAGATAGACTCGATCCCATGCCACTCTCTCAACGCTCTAGCCTAGATCTCCTCCTCTGTGGGTCACTCAAATTTCTCCAAGATATCATTCTGATCATCCTTGTCACCATAACAAGTGGCGTAAATTCAACATACCTAGACCTCCTCTTCTTCTCCTTAAGGGGGCTTATCGAATAGCTCTTTGATGTCGGAGAGGAATATCCTAAACGCACTTGTATAATTGATTGTTGGAAGATGACATGTTACATTCTTCCAAAAACCAATTCTACAAGTTGATGTGACCGGTGCCACAAGAAAGGGCCCGGATTATAGGTACTTTGGGACTATGAAATTACTCCCCATCCTCAAATATCTATTCGATAAGACCCCTTGATCTGAAGAAGAGGAGGTCTAGGTATGAGATCTACAAGTGAATTGAAGCTAGTTAGTATTATGGATACATGAATGACAAGGATGATATCTTAGATAAAGTCGAGTGGCTCGTGGAGGAGGGGATGTGAGGCAAAGTACTGAGGAAGTGGAAAATGATCGATTCCATGTGTTAAATTATGAGAGGCATCGAAGGGTGACCTATGTTTTCTCCTCTTTAAAGAAAAACCTCCACAAAATTTAATTGTGTAAGTTTGCATATGTAGTTTGTGAATTAAATTGTTTTTCTTCTGGCTGATATTGTTGTTGCTACTGCTACTACACTCGACATCATTGACATATCTGATTCAAATAAAATCCATTTTATGCACATATATATAGATAAAATGAATTTAAAATATAAAACATAAACATATATAAATCATTTGTATTTATAAAAAACTGAAAATAGTTTCTGTTTGCAAAACAAAAGTGAAAAAGTAATTGGTGGTATTTAAAAACACATATGTATTGTGTCTAGTGCTCCTTATCAGACATAAGGCACTAAACAAATATGTGTTAAACATAATGCACCAGTGCGTTGTTGTTAGTTGAGCATCGATATCTATAGCGGTGTGTTGTGATATATAACACACCAATTAAGGGTTAGTGTTAAACCACGCAGTGTGCTTGGTTATATTAAAGGCACGGACTCTCTATGTTAGTTCGAGCACCTAAAAATTTTAACCAATGCGTTGTATTTTCTTGATGCACTATTAACGAGTGCATTTTAAAAGATGCACCAAAATGATAATTTTTAAACTATTTTTCCCAGTACAACTCACTTAACTGCCCTAATGCATTTAGTTTAAAGTAACGCATCGATGCTCCATTTTAGTTTTGTATGCGTTGATACCAATGCATTCATATTATAATGCATCGCTGATGGGGCATCCCTTAAAATGAATCGATATGGTAAATTAATATGTATTTTGTCGCTATGTTGTAGTACACATCACTGATGCATTTTATTTATTTGACGCACCATGGAGGAAAATTTTTGTTTCAAAAACTTGGTGGTGTGTTCAATTAATAGAATGCACCAGTGTGTTTATCTCAATCAGTGCACTTCCTAGTATCTTAGTGGTGCTTACCATAAGACACACTGCACTGAAAAATTGTGAAAAATTGGCCCAATGTCATGCTCTTTACATCACCAGTGTGTTGTTTTGATTTAGCCGCACCGACAAGTGAAATTGTTGTATATGAACTTACGCGGTGTGATGTGTTAATATAAACGCACCAGTTCTACCATGCTATTGGAGCATTGAAGTTTTGTTTAACGATGTGTTCTATCGCTGAGAGCATCGATTACAGGGAATCCATCAGAAGAACACAACGCAACAATGTGTTTGGTTAACATAAAGGCATCACTAACCCATTTTTATGAAATGTCTACACGACATTGTGATTTCTCTTACATATAGTATCGGTACGATTTCTGTCAGTATGGGAACTTCTCTATTATATTGATTCATTGCAAATTAAGTGGTGTGATTTGTTAATAGGAACACACCGGGGCAGCCATGTTATTGAAGCATCGTCGTTTTGTTTAACAAGGTGTTGTGAATATTAGAGCACCTACCACATGGAATTAAAGGAAACATCCCACAATGTCAAATTAGTTAATATATGTTATAGTGTCGAGATGTTAATTGCACCGATGCATTTTTTAAAATTGGTTTCACCGCTCAATTATATTTCTTGTGTTTTTTTTTAACGGTGCACTTGGTTAAATAGAACGCACTAGTGCGTCGGAGTTAGAAAAGCATTGACACGTTATTACCAGGATTTGTCCTCTATAACGCATTGGATGCAGGTCGTTTATGAGGATGCGTCGAAGGCAATGATTACAGTTAAGTTAAACTTGGATGCACTAGAGGTAGTGCTTACTATGAAGTTAGCATAGGACACACCACGTTTGGGCAAGCCGAATCAAAACGATGCACCATGTCCAAACATTTCTTTTTTTTTGAAAAAAATACCAAATTTCAAGCTACATTCAAATTTTAAACTCATGAAAATGGAAATGGGAAGCTAATAAACAAATTACCTAGACTCTTATGTCTCAAGGAGGCATGGTTCCACCATTGAGAGGTAATGAAAATTCATGGTAATTTCCAAAAAATGGGAATGTGTGGAATATCGACCAGTGGAGCTATCCAAATCACTAAGAAGCATCGACAACATGGTGTCCGTGAAAATAGAGTAAGCATCGGTGCTTGCTTGAGATATTGGAATCACTGGATGAGGTGTCACAATGAAAATCATTCTGGCAATTTCTTTTTATTTACCCTTACCGTGGTGCACCATCAAACATTTTGTACACACCGGTACATAAGATTCAATGGTACTAGTGCACTTTGATCAATGCTTGTTATTTTTTATAACTTATGACGATGCTTTTGAACATCTACACTCTGACGTGTTATGTTTTAGTTGAGTACCGGGGTGAACATACCGTATAGGCACACCAACAAACTTTGTTCACAAAAAAATTCTAACCGCTTGTGTCCGCTAACAACCTCTGCTATGAACAATAACAATGTGTTTGATCATTTTATCACCGATGTGGTATTTTTTGATGCACACCAGTGCATATAGTTCTGACAGGCGCACTGAAAAAAAAAAACTCCACAAAAACTTCCAATCGCTCGCATCTGCTAACAACCTTCGCTATGAACAATAACAATGT